>QJNZ01000909.1:0-35405 GCA_004155055.1 Monosporascus sp. CRB-8-3
TGGCTGTACAAAGGATGGTTCCTGGACAAAGGCTGTCCTAGGCAGCATCTGCAGCCTAGACGCACCAGCCGTGGGCACCTGAAAGCACCAATTGCCGACACCTTATAAATAAACTTATGATTTTAAATAACCTTAACAATATTAAAAACGTTATATCATCCCTATTAATAAAAACTAAAATAACCTAATCGTATTTAAAAAAAAATTAATAAACGTTAATAAAAAATACATAATAAAAACTAAAAAACCTTATCGCAATTCTTTAATATAAACGCATTTCGTAACGTAATAACGTTCAGCTTAATTACGGAATTAATTAATCGCAAACTACCGTCTTTTTTGTAAACGAAAAACCAGGTATTTTTATACATAACGTAAAACTATTTAAATATACCTTTTTAAATCCGGAACCGTAATACGTCGATTAATTTATCCTTTATATTAACTAATATTTTTATATCTTTAACTTATTATACCTTATAAAAGATCGAACGGATCTTATAAAAAAACGCAATATAATCTTTAATCCTTTCGCATTCCGGCTATTTCTATATTAAAATAACCTTTTTACGAAATAATATTTCTTTAAAAAAATCCTTTTCCGTACGGGTAAACTTATTACCTAACTAATTAAATACCGCATTTAATAATTTTTCGGTAAAACGTATATCGTATTCTATAATAAAAAACTTAAAAAATAAGGTTATTAATAGAATACCGGGTTCGTTACAACATTCGCCGCTTTAATTAATAACCTGCTAAATTTTAAGAAACTTCTTACTTTTTTAATCTAAATTTTCGGATAATATAAATCCGTCGGAAAAAATATAATTAATAAAAACAATCTTCATCCATTTCGGTTTATATATAATATTAATTTATATAACTTTAATTTTTTCGATTCTATTACGTATTTTATTTTATGAAATTTTATATAAAACGTACGTAAGTTTTATATTATTAAATTAATACAAAATAATATTTTCTAACTTTAACGTATTATTAATAAACCTATTTTCGCTAATAAAGCGGTTTATAAATTTACCGGCTACCTTTTTCTAAATTCGTTATTTGCATAAATATTACGGTTAACTCGTTTTATAAATATTAAAAAAATAATAATCTTTATAAAGCCAAATTTTAAAATTCTTTTTATTATTTTTAAATTTATATTTAAAATTATCTTCGACTTCGTTAAAAAGTTAAATCCCAATATTAACAACTACCCCGCATAGTTATCGTCCATGACAAAAAAATAATAATAATTAAATGGCCGGCTAATTAAATAAAAACCTTAACTATGCCCTTAAATTAAATCCTTTCTTAAAAAATAAAGTTTATAAACAATACCCGAATTTATCTTATTATTAACCTATATCTCCTTAAATAAAACGTAACGATAATATTAAATTCGGTTTTAATATTAATAACGCTACTAATTAAATCTTTACCGCCTTTATAACTTACCCTAATTACGAATCTAAAAAATAAAATAATAAATTCGGTTAAATTATATTATTATTTTAATAAAACGCTAATTTCACTTTTGTTCTCGGCTTTATATCTAATATTTAAATAAAAATCTTAAAATTTTGCTATCTTTCCGTTAAAATATTAAAACCTCGAACTTCGCCTTCGGTTATCTTAATCGTTTCCTTACTTTTACGGCTAAATACCTTTAATACCTTATTAACTATAAAGTTCTTAAAAAACCTCGTTAAAATCCGAACAAACCTTTATTTAATCGGCCTAAATAATTTTAAATTTCCTTTTAACATTTTTCTAAATCTTTATTTCTTAAAACTTAATAAAATCCTTATTAATTAAACCGCTATAACTAATAATATCGTCTATTTAAATACCGGTATTCATATTTATAAATAAAAATCCATCTTATATAACCTTATTATTATTAACTGTATTCCTTTTTATATTATCGCTAAATTCCTTTTTCCTACCAGTACGTTTAGCTATTATAATATTAATAAAAACATTAAATTAATTAAAATTAATAATCTTTAACCTACAAATTTCTTTTAAATAACAAATACCTTTAATTTTTAGAAAGTTACTTTATAATTATTTACGTAATAAAACTTTTTTATAAAACGGCTATTTATTTTTAATAATAAAATTAATAAAGTTAATCTTAGTTACCCGGGTTTAATTAATAAAAATCTTTTATTTATTAAATTTTAAAATCGTAATAAAATATAACGGTTTAAAAATATCAAACTATGCCTTATTTGCATTAATATTAAAATTACAATTATCCGAATCCTTAATAATACCGTGCCGCTAATTAAAATACCGCATTTTCTTTCGGTAATAATTAAGAAAATTTAACAAATTATATATTTATTCAAAAAACTTTTTCCGAATAAAAATCCGGACGTCGATTACTTAATATTTAAAAATATTCGGGAATTAAATAATATTTATCTTAATCCGATTATCCTTAAATTTAAAATAAATCGTAAAACCGTTGTCGTCGAACGAAATTAACTCGGTATCTTTTATATTTATAAATAACTTATAACTATATATAAAATATCCGTTTTCTAAATAAAACTAACAAATACCAAACTTAAAATTACCGTATTTGCTTCGTCGCTACCCTTAATAACTACTTTAATAATTACTACGATAACCACCTCGGCTACGGTAAAAAATTTCCCGTTTAAATTTATCCGGCTAAAAATTTATTATATTAATCGAAAAATCGGTACCGTAATTTTAAACTAAAAATAATTCCTATCTTAACAAAACATAATACTAAGAAATCCGTAAAACCTTCCTATTCCTTATTTCCTTCTTAAAAACATTTAAATTCTAGATTTATCGTACTGAAATAATCTTTAATTCCTATAACGCATTCGTAATTTCGTTTACCTAATTAATATGACCAAATAACGTTTATCTCTGATTAAACCTTCTTAAATGCTAATATTTCGCCTTTTATTATTATAACAAATAAAATCGGTTTTTTTATATATAATTAAAATCGACATAAACTTTTAATTATTTTTCATATCCGTTATAACGTATTAACCCAACCTTATTAAATACCTAATCCTTAATTAATATTAAAACTTTATCATAAAATAATACTAATAAATCGTTAAACTTTATAAAGGAATTATTTAAAACTTTTTCGAAATAATTAATCAAAAAACCTTTAAGCAAATTTTCGGTATATCGGTTTCCATTAATCGTTTTCCCCCCAAACTCAACCCCTTTAATAATATCCCGAACCCTTATAATATATTTCAAATAATATTTATAAACGTAATTAAGAATATTACGTTGAACCCGGTTTATTAAAACTCCTAGCCGGTTTTTAATAATCCGAATTTATTTAAAATCTTAAAGTTTAAAAGTGCTTTAAATATTAGTAATAATATCGTCCTATTTAATAACTCTCTTAAATATAACTTTAATTCGGTTTTTTATTTTCGGATTATTAATTTAATAAAAAGCTTTACGATTATATTAATATTTTTAAACTTATATTTCTTAAATAATTTATAAACGCCTTTAAACTAATCGGTAATTTTAATACTTAAAAAAAATTCTGAATAAATAAATAAATTCGGAAAGACCATAAAAAATATAATTTTATTTATTATATCGTCGGGAAAACCGAAATCTTTTAATTAATAAATTTTACGAATATTACCTTTAATATTAATATCGTAAATCTAATAAATAATTCCGAAAAAATTCGAATTAACAGAACCTTTTATCTTTTAAATAATTTAATAATAATTTTAAAAATAGTTAATTTTCATATATGCTTTAATAATTTAATCGGATTATTTAAACACTTAATTTTGCTAATTTTCTTTTCGTCGTATAATTCCGTTAAGTAATATTAAATAATAACGTTTAAAATAAAACTTTAATTTCTTTTATGAAAAAATTCAGGTACTAATATTAGGTTTTACGATCTTATTTATATAATAATCTTTAAAAACTTTAAAAGTTTTTTAATAAATCGGTTAAAACTAAATTTAAAAAATTAAATATTATAAACAATTTTTTAATTCTTTAAATCCGAAAATACCGTTTTAATAATTAAATAATATTTAGGTATAAAATAAACAATAATTTTTTAAAAAAAAAATTAAATATATTTTATAATTATATTATAACCTAAAAACGAATATTTTCCTTTTTTTAATTTTAAATTATAATATTATCTTTTAATTAATACGTCGTTATCGTTTAAATTTAAGCAAAATTATCTTTATCGTAAAAGTTATTACCTTTATTACTATTTTAACCGCTTTAATGCTTAAATTAAATATAAATAATAAATTATATAATATTTTGTTTAATGACGTTTATATTAAATACTAACTAATTAATAATAAACAAATCCAAATATCGATACTTAACGGGTATATCGGCTTTTTCTTATTTTCTAAAAAAAACGTTATTTCATTTTTATAATGTCTTTTTAAAATCGGAATATTTAACCCTATAGGACTTTTCCGTTTTTTACTTAAATTTACAATCCGCTTTATATCATTACTTACGTTATTAGTCCTATTACTTTAATTTCTCAATTTCGTTTAAATACGTAATTTTTCGTCGTTAATTACTACAAATTTTTCGGTTAATTTTTATCCCTATTAATATTTTTCGTTTATTTTTATTTTATTATATACACTATTTTATAATAAAAATTATCGTTTAAAATTTATAATTAATGCCCAACAAATTAATTAAACTATATTTTATCATTATCGCCTTTATTTATATTTTCTTATTATTAATTAAAAAAAGTTCCGTTTAATAATACAACATTAGATCTTACTTAGTAACTTCTTATTAATCGCTTGTAATTAAAATTAACGGTATTATCGTATCGTATTATTATCGTTCGTATCGTAACCGTATATTTCTTAAATCGCTATTTCTCGTAATTGTAATCGTTCGTAACTTTCTATAACTATTTTGATCGGAAACCTTTTAATTAAAACCTTATCTATTTTAACTCTTTAACGAAAAATCGTAAATTACTTCGATAATTAATTAAAACAAATTTCCTCACCGGGGATACAAAATAAATTAGGTCGGGAAAACTTAATCTTAATCAATAAACATCCGAAAAGACGGTTACGGGCAAACGCATAATTAAAGCAAATATAAAAAACAACGTAAATCTGTATTAATCGGTATTAAAACCGTAGAAAAAGATTATTAACGATAATAAACAACAACGGGGTTACGCTCGAAGGAAAAAAACTCCTAAAAATACCCTTAAAACCAAGTAAAACTAATTAACTAGCCTAAACCTAAATCCCTAAACCCTGCACCATTTCAATAATAACTTCGTTTCGGTTATAAAAGTAATTATTATATCTTATTCATTCGCTTACCATCTTATTATTTTTCTAAATAACTTTATAACGCAAGTTTAAAAACTTTTTCGATTAATCGTATTATCCGCGAAAAAAACGTTATTCTAAGTATTTAACAAATTCTTACTTCTAAATTATAACGCTAACGTTTTAGTTCTGATTAAGTACAATATAACTCAATCAGCAACTTTATAATATACGTTACTAAGGTTTAGGTTAAAACGGATAAATCGAAATACCGCAAAAAATATATCGGATTACGTATTAACTGCTACGTATAAAATAAAACCTATCTTCTTTTAATATCTATTAATAAAACCTAGATAAATTAGATTGTAATTTTGTAATAACTCGACGCTTATTATTAACGTATTTAAAAAATTATTTAGATTTTCTTTAAGAACTAAGTTAACCAGCTTATTAATAAAATCGGATTAAGATAACCAGATTTTCCTGTTAGATTTATCTCTAATTATTTCGATACCGAGAAACCACTATAAATTTTTACCCCTTATAAAGGTATATCGTTCCCGAATCAGCTAAATTAACTAATTAACAAGGTTTTATTTTGTTTTTTACGATATACTATCACGATATCATTTACGAAAAAAAAAGATAAGCACCCTTTAACGTATAAAATAATAAAGTTTATAAAAAACGGGGCTAAATCCTAATCTCTTAAACGTTCCGATAAAGTCTTTCTATTATAATAACGGCAACTTCCGTAAGTTATATAAAGCCTTTTTAATTAAAAGAATTTTCCTATGTTAGGAATGCCTTAAAAGCATTTTTATATATATTTCGTAAAATAGGTTAACGTTAATAAAGGCGTTAATAACGTTATACTGCTTAAGCTTTAAATCGAACCTAGCCATTATAACAATTAACGTTTTAAACAACTTTCTAACTAAAATAAATACGTACGTATTACTATAAGCGGCTTTAAGTTATTAATCGCCTTATACGACAAAACAAGCGTTACATATCTACAACTAACTACACTTATTAAACTTATAAACATACACCTATATACACCTTAAAACTTATTTCCTTTTAATAAAAAACTAATTAATTACCTCCTAAAATCGTATCGTTTTATAACTTTATAAATAAACCGTTTTAACTTTACGAAATATTTTCCCTAACGGGTATATATCTAATTCTTTATAACTTTACAGTAATAACGGTAAATTACACCTATATACTCAGGTTAACAAGCTAACTATCTTTTTATATAATAAAGTATTCAAATTTTTCCGATTAAAATAACACGTATTTCGAGTAATTAACTTCTTTAAACTTCCGCAATTTACCGGCCGGTTATCGATTATACCTATAAAATAAACCAGCTGTCTTGTATTAAAAACGGCTTCTTATACTTTATAATCGTTTCGAATAATACTACCTTAATATAGAACATATAAAAAACTTACATTTATAACCCGTAAAATACCTTTATCTTTTACCGTTATACTAGGTTAAACAATTTAATAAAAACCTAAGGTTACTTTTATTTTTTCCGTCGGCGTATTAATCGTAATAATTATTAAAATAAATTCTATAACTCGTTTTCCGTAATATAAAAAAAACGTTTTTTAAATTTTTAATATTACCTAAGACAATAACCTTTTCGTTAAATTATACGTTTCGAATAATAATAACTTTATTAATTAACCGGTTCTAAATTTTATACATATTTCTAAATCGGTACTTAATAAAAAAGTTAATTTATACTTTAAAATTTAACTTTTAAAATTTCCGTTTTTTCTTTATAACGATAATTATTATAACGTAAGCTATATAACCGTATACTTATAAATAAACTTATTAAAACTTCCGATTAAATATTATAGTACCGTCTTTATACGCCAGGTAAATATAATAAATCTTATATAAACTTTGCCAAAAAAATACATATTTAAGAGTACGGTTATATAAATATATTATTACTTTAAAAATATATACGATTAAAAACGAAAGTAACTTAACGCTACTTCGTATCATAATCGCTTTCTCCTTAATCACATTTTTTAAACGTTTTATACCCCTATTCTAGGCCTGGGTATACGATATTAAAGGTTTAAATTTAATACTAAAAAAAAACAATTATAACATATCTCTAAATAAATAATTTTTTAAAATCTCGTTATTACATTCGATTACCTATAGAAAAACCTTATACTAATTTTTTAAAACTTTTAGGAAATATCGAAACGCGTTAATTAATATATCTTATTTTCGGTTATTAAAATATACATCCTAAATAAAACTTAAGTACCTATTAATAACAAACATAACGTATTTATATCCTTTAAGGTTTTTTTCAAAATCTATAAAATCGATAGCGATTTTCTGTCCTAATCGGAAAGCTTTTTTTTTCGGTTCGCGGCATATTTGTTTCGTGGCCTTTACCTTACTATATACTTAGTATTTAATTATTGTAAAACCTTTTAAATGAATTCCTTTCGTATAGGACTATAATTAAGCGATTATTTCGGGCCTTAAATAACCTAATCTTAGGTATTACATAATACCGTTACCGATCCGTAATAATTTCGTTATCTATAAGTTAACGTTTTATTTATAACTTACAAAACTTACTTAAATAATTATTGCGCTAATATTTTCGATAATAAATTAATCGAATTTATTTATGAACGTAATAACTACTTAATTATATTTATTTCGAATAAAGTTATTAATTCTTTAATTATTTTATTAATATCTTTTTTTTCGGAGTTACCGGAAAGATACCAAGTTATATACGAAATTTTTGTAATAGGTTACGTTATATAAATATAACGCTTTCGGGCTTTTAAAGCTTTAAAATAATATATTTATTTCCCTGTATTCTTTAATCGGAACGAAATTATTCCTTACGTACACCTCGTTACCTTAAATCGTTATCTTATAATTTAAAAATTTGTTAATAAAATTAAAAATATATATCGTAAATTTTAAATTCAAAATAAATAAATTCTTTAAAAAATAAGGCGAAACGTTTATCGTACTTTTTTAATTAGTAATTAAAAAATATACAAAGATTCGTTTTATTTCCTTTAGGAATTAATTAATTTCTTAATTAATTATTTTTTTATACCTTTTAATAAACGATTAATTTTTCCCTTTAAGAATTAATTAAAGTTAATTCGTTAATAAACCAGTTTTAATATTTGGTTATTAAAACGGAAATTAATTAGAGCCTTATTAGGGAATACATAATAATATTAAAATAACGTATAATAAAAATTTAAACAAGCTTTATAACGTATATTTTAAATATTTAACTTTTCGTATTTTCGTTTGCTAATATTTCGGTCTAAATATAAGCCTTTACGATAACCTCGTTTCAACTTACATCCTGAAATCCTTTTACGTAGTTAAAAATTAATATCCTTACCTTTTTCCTAATTAAGGTCGTCCTTAGTAAAAAAATTTATAAAAGCTTTATAAAACGTCGGAAATATTATTTTAATATTTCGTAATATAAACGGTAACTGGGTTATGATTTAATAATCGAAAAGGTTAACCGTTATTTCCTAATAACTAATCGTACTATTTTCGATCTTAGATTTTTTTATTTTTTAAAAAGTTATCGTTTATATCCCGACAATAGAAGTTAATGTTATATATATGTCGTTAACTTATATAATTAATATTTTCGTCTTTAGGATACCATATTATAATCCTTAAGTTATAACCTTTTCCTATTTTATAATTTATTCGTCTAGCTTTTTTATTAGCCTTAAAATTTGCTTTAACTTTTTACGGTATTTCCGTTACGTATTAATTAAAAGCTTGCTATTGTATATTTTGCCGGATTTAGTTAAATTAGTATATTACTTCCGTAAATTTTTTTCCTAAAAGAAAATTCGTTTTTTTAATCGTTAGAAAAACCGACATTATAATTTATTTCGTAAGATCGTTAATTTTTTTACAGAAAGTCTTATATTTCCGATTTTCGTAAATATACGTCGTAAAGTTCTAAATATAAATTTGTTTGCTTTTGGTAGTTATTTTAAAGGTATTTATTAAATAACTTTTATAATCGATTTTTTCGGCGGTTTTTCCGGAAAATATAAATATAATTAAAAAGCCGCTTAAGGTATTATTTCGTATCGTATAACGGATCCGTTTTTTTGGATACGAGATTATATCGGGTTTTATAGGTTCGACAAGCCATAAAATATCCTAATTAAGATCGATGTAACGCCAAATATTAAGCGCGTACGTTCTAAATTGGAATTTGTTTTTAAAACGATTTTTAGTTTTTAGGTCCCTTATAAATAACGAAAGGCGTTAATAATATCGTTATTATTATAATTAATGAAATATACGAATAATTATTACTGATATATAATTTATATCGTTTTAGCAATAGCTGATTAGTTAATAATAACGCGAATTAAGCAAATAAAACTTTTAATTATTAGATATAGGAGATATCAGTTATGTTATTGTATTAGGTTAACCTGCGCATGCTCCCCGTACGCGTACAGCTTTTATGTAGCCTAGCAACGGAACATATATCTTCCGATTAGAAGGAGCCCTTTCGTATATGGGGCGCTTTTAGCACCCCCTGCTAGCTGACAACTCACGTAAGTTCTTTTCTGGAAGGAGGCTTATCTCCTTAATTGCTAGAAATACTAACTTTACGATTCTTATATATATATATATATATATATATATATATCGTAAAGTTCTGATTATAAGCTTGCCTGTCTTTAATTATTATCTCGAAGGTACTCGTTAATTAATTCGTATAATTAACCTTTTCGAATAATAAGGTTCCTTCGGAAAATAAAGTATTAATACGTAGTTAAGAATAAAGTTATCTTTTCGGATACGATGTTATATCGGGTTTTGTTAATTTAATAAGTTACGGAAGTAATTACTTAAAATCGGTATAATTCTATATATTAAAAACGTATGATTTAACCCGGAATTCACTTTTAAACGGGGTTTTAATCTTTAGGTCCGTTATAAATAACGGGGGACGTTAACGATATTATTATTATTATAATTAATTAAATATATAAATAATTATTATTAATATATAACCTATATCGTCTTAATAATATTTAATTAAAAAATAATAACGCGGATTAATCGAATAAAAATTTTAATTATTAAATATAAGAGATATTAGTTGTGTTATTACATTGGGCTAGCTACGAGTACTTTTTGTACACGTGCAAATTTAATATAACCTATTAACGGAACATATATCTTCCGATCAGAGGGACCCTTTCGTATATGGGGTGCGTTTAGCACCCCCTGCTAGCTGACAGCTTGGGCAGGGGCGGTGAGGGGACTGTCCAAAGGTCCGGGCCGGACCACAGGTGGGGGGTTGGGGCCAAATTCGGCATAAAAGTACATAGATTTGTATACGAAATACTGGGAAATTTATTGTATCTTCCGACGACCATGACGTCTACCAATGGCCAACCATGTGGGCAACTCACCTGTCCATGCATATGTGTTCGTATGGTGGTGGCCGGATATCAAGTCACCGCAACAACCGCGTTGGTTTGGCAACTTTGCCCAATTCCGCTCAGGTGGATGGTAGTGGTTTTGGACGTAATGCGGGTGGAAATTACGTTACAACACCGTAGCATCCGGTTGAATACATGGTAAGCAATGGCAGTGGATGTTGGTGGTAGTTCTCTTGTCATTAGTGAATATGGTAATATGTGTTGGCCACCTCCATGCATGAGCATTCATTGTAGTGAAATCCAGTGGATACGTAATGGGTATCGAGCCGTACAAATCGGGTCCACTTAGTTTCCGAACACCTTGAAATTTTACGAAAAATATTTATAAAACAACAACGCCTTAATAAAAATAAAAATAAAAATAAACCAATATATATTGATATTAACGAATATAAATTAAATTATTAAATTAAAATTTTTTTAAGGTATTCCTAAATAAAAATACATTGAAATATTAAAAATTTTATATATAAAAAGGAAAATATAAAACATTATTTATTTTTAATATATATAAAAAAGTAATAATATTACCTTAAATAAGATTTAAAGGTATATAAAACATAAAAGTCTCGTTTTAATTAAACGTTATTTAGTATTTTTAATAATTTTTTAATAAAAACTAATTATAACCTATCGAAACCTTTATAAAACTTTATAAAACTTTATAAAACTGAATATGTAATTTTATAAAATTATACGGTTATAACTCTAAAAATAAAAAAGTTTAATATTTTCATATATAATTTTAAAATATATAATTAAAATTATTATTATAAGATTAAAATAAAAATATAAATACATATATTAATCATTTTTATAATCTATTCGAATACCTATATTAATTTTCATATTATAAATCTATATAATTAATAACTATATACCGTTTTTATAGTAAATAAATATAAATTTTAACGAATTTTATAAATTTTTTAAATTTTTATACGTATTATTTTATTACCAAATTTTCGTTTTTCGTTTAATTATATGTAATTATTTATATTAATTTTTACCATTGTATATAACTTATAAGTGTTGTATTTTGGATTTTTAAATATCTTAATATGCTAAAATTTGTTGTTCGGAAACTAAGTGGACCCGATTTGTACGTTCATACGGTCCCACCCCACACCCTACCTAGCCGCTTAACTTCGGTAAGGTTTCGGAACGGCCCTAGCGTTATAATGTAAAACGTATAACAAATCAAGGTACTCTTCTCGTCACTCTTCTCGTCTCCGTGTACAGGCGAAGTTGGAAATGTAACTTAAAGACCCAGTAACTGCACGCCGCACGCGAACATAATGTAACTATAATCTACGGCATAGGGCGGGGCGTAAAACAGGGAGAACCATGCTGAGCCTCGTGGACGCGGAATGACGGATGGTGTAAGCTGACTGGAGAAATCCATTTGCGTCAGGCTATCAGATATTGAGCTATGGGGTCCGGAGTCATGCTCACCCAGCCACCATAAACTTGAAGTATTGGTATTCAATCTGCTGCACTGTGCTTTCCTACCCAAACGCCAAGGCAGCCTACCTAGGAACCAGATGTATCACAGCTACAAACTCTCGTTGTGTGCAGCAGGCATTCATAGCATTTTGGGGAAGTTTCCCGCTCCCCCTCCCCGGTTGGTTAGAGCACGTTTAGTTTCGTTGTGTCACTCATCAGTAATAGTCTATAAGCAAGTGGAAATGAACGTGTTGGACCATATTCAGAAAGGATAGGCTAGAGAACATTTAAGAATCATTCATGAAACCCCTATAGCGGCATTTCACGAGCAGTTCACATCCGAGATCTTCCAACCGCCTCGGCAGAGTTTCTGGAACACTTGATCCGGATCGTACTTGGCTGCCACTTTCCTCATCTTCTCGAGATTCTCGCTTCCGTAGCTCGTCAGAACATCTTGACTCTTGTCCGCGTAGTTCATGTATAGCCAGTCCATTAGCCCTCCATCTACAGAGGTTGCAAAGTCCTTCACCGCTTGAACACCAGCTTGCAGCTTGGGATAAACGAAAGCCGCCTGCTCTGCGGTTTTCATCATGACTGAATACTGAAAGAGGATAGCATTATCCATATTGCGTTCAAGTCCCATAATGTTCCCACCAGCAGCAGCCGAATGCTCTGCAACAACAGTTGGGACTGGCTGGAATATGCAATTCGTGATAAAGTCGCCGTCGGGAACGTAAGACTTGAGCTCCTCGACGAGTTCCTCGTGTATCTGAGCTGCCTTGTTCATGATGCTCCGGTCGTTCTTGAAGCACAGGGTGAACCAGGCGTTACTATAAGGAGTACAGAGATCATTAATTAGCAGAGACCATGCAATAATGACCATTATGCTTTGATCGCTGGAAGGAAGTGCTTACTAGTAGTTACGGGGTAGAGTGATTTCGCACGATACATCGTAGATCGATGTTACTTTCGTTGTGTCCAGGATTTTCGGGAGCTTTCGCCACCCATCATATTCCGGTGCGTTTGGGAGCCCCCCGGCCTGAAGGACGGCTGTCGAAGCGACATTATCCTTGAAATCAGGAAAGTAACCAAGGACGGTCATGAGATAGCTGTCACGATGCGCTGAGGCTCCCTCTGTGAAGTTCCACATGACATCGACGACCTCGGGTATGGCGTCTTTCGGAGTGGCTGCTGTACCCCCCCACACACGGTCTGATGGTATCGTAACCATAGTGAAACTCGTGACAATACCGAAATTGTTGGAACCCCCCTTTAGGGCTTGGAATAGATCCTGATAGTTGTCCTTGTCTGCCGTAACGATACGACCATCCGCCAGCACAATCTCGAGAGCGCGGAGATTATCGCACTATCACAATCAGAACCAAGTCCGATAAAATCCCCCAGGAGAAGAGAGGGGGGGGGGGGCGTACTGCCCAGCCATTTTGTGCCGTCATCCATGAGCTGCCACCACCGAGCAGGAGGCCCGAAACGCCAACATCACCGCATCTCCCGCCAGCAACGATCCGACCATACTTGTGCAGTTCCCTATATACATCCTTCCATGTTCCGCCTGAACCAATATGTGCTGTTTCAGTCGCCGCATTGAAAACAGTTTTGTTCATACGACTAAGATCAATCGTCACACCACCCGCGATGTTGTTGGCACCATGCGATGGGGAGTGCCCACCGCTACGGACTGCAAACTGTTGTTTTGAGACCACAAGAGATTTGAGGGCCAGAGACACTTCTTCCACAGACTGAGGGATAACTATACAGGCAGGTCCAAGCCTAACATTTTTCGCCCAGTAGGATTCCTCGCGCGACAAGTACACAGGATCCGTAGGATACAGGATACGACGAGCCAAACCTGCATTAACAAGGCTTGCCGCCTGTGGGCACCACTTTGCAGACGCCGCGACAGCCATAATAACGGTATGGTTGAGATGTAGCTTGTAAGGGGAGTTAATACAAATAGGGCAGATTGGAGGGCGTCAGATATTGTGCAGTTAGGGAATGAGTCCGAGTCTCTAGCAAACTCTTTAAGTGTAAAATGTGCGTGGTCCGTACCTGGCTAAGTGAAATGTGTAGGACGGTTAATTCTCAAGCTGCGAGACGCGGCCGACAGGCAAAGGATACTATAGCCATTTCTACGTACTTCCACGCCTTATATATGACCGGGGTGGGGTAGTTGGCTAGGAACTGTGTTATCTCTTGGAATTCGTTCACTTGGCAATTGCCGAGGCGGTGATTCCCAAGACGGCTTAGCTTTTTCTTCTCTGCATGATTGGCTGCATAGCCTCATCCTACGATAGTCCAAAATTGTTAAACCAATCACGGAATGAGGAAGAACTATACCCGTCTGGGGAGGGTGATATTGGCGTTTGCCAAGTGGACGAAGTTCAAGAGATAATACGGTATGGCTTGCATAAAGTTATTACCAATCAACCCGTCCGATGCTGTTTGGCGTCTACCTAAACTTGAAGTGGCACCGAGGTGCATGCCATGTATGCACTTATATGACAACATGGACACAGTGATAATTGCCCATTTGGGGACCTGTTAAGGTACGGGCACTGCTTTGCGCCTAACTTGATATTCGTAACCTGCTTTCGCACACGCATACGTGCAATCACCTGTCATATTAATGCTATATACGATAGGAGAGAAAAACGAACCAGCCTTCAGAGAAAACCTTGCAAACTATCCAACGATGATAGACATTCTAAAAACCACGTTCCTTCTTTTTTACCCTTTGCGGCGTTGTATGACCGCTTTGGGAGGGGTATGTTAGGCGCTGATATTGAAGTGACAAACCTGAGCGACCCCCTTGCCTTACCTCCATTCACCACGTTTCTAAGTATCCCGATGATTGATTAGCCCCGACTCTGGCTTCGTACGCTGGCCTCGTCCGATTAACATCGTTGAGGTCCACATAATGACGAGTGATGACTTTGATATGCTGGGAAATATTTGCCATGGGCTTGGCATTTGAGGCATGAGAGAAGTGTGTGTTTATCCGCGATTTGAAGCTAATGAAGTATGCAGATTTTGTAAGGTATTGTTTCCAAAACGTTTGGAGCGCTGGAGCGCAGCCAACGATGATGGCAATCCCACATTCGACGCATCTACACAGATTTCTATGTTAATGAGATTCTACTGAACCGTACAGGGCAACCTACGTGCAGAGCATCGCACTAGTCATGTCGGATGAGCTTGCTGTCATCATATTCCATTAGTAATACAAGGAAACAGTCGCTACGGTGATAGCGCTGGGTTGCGATTGTTGACATCCACAAATAACAAAATGGCAGCACCGCCGTTATAATGTATTGATATACTCACAGGATACCCGATGCAAACACTACGCCTAAACCAACTTTGCTTGATAGTGGGAGATGAAGCTTGACGATAATCGAAAGTGGGGGACAGAGAATCAAGATATCGGTAAGCACAGACGTGAAGCAACGGCAGACTGCTGTAATGTAGGTACTCCTTGTACACTTCGCCAGGAAAGCCGCATCCAGAGTTTTGCCCGAAGGGTTACAGTGAACACTGGCGTATGTCGCGCAGATCAAATACACCAAAGCCGTGAAGGCAAGGGTGACATAGCATGTTCTCCGCAGCCAATTTTTAATGCCAAATGTGCGAATATAAAAGACGAGAAGCGGTGTCTTAGAGAAGTACATTGAAGAGCCCCCGGTGAACAAGCAGGCGACGGATAGCTGAGAGTTGGATTGTGTTAAACTAGGTTTCCAGAATCGAGTGCTTGGGAGTTATGGGTGGCTCACTTTAGTTATCGAGGCCGCTGTAGTCGTGGGGGTGACAAATGCTGAGTCCGTGTCAATACTCTAACCGTGTAATAGCAGTCCACACGACTCACATCGCGTCATCAAGAACGACGTCGAGGAATAGGTGATGAGACAAGTGAGAGCGATTGCGGATAGATCTTGTCACGCTCTAGAATGGATCAGTATATAGGATATATTGACAGACCTAAAGAAAGGAAGAAAACGAGCGGTGAAGGCTTTTCTGAGAGCCCTTTTTATATGGGAGCTAATAGGCGTTTAGGGCCCGTTTTATAGATTAACCGGAAAGGGGTTTTTTTTGCGATATACCCCCTAGTTAAAAGGGCGGCAAGGACGTTATTTTAACTGCTTAAAACGCTATAACGAATTTCGTATAAAGTTATTTAAAGATCGGGAACGTTACTTGGGATATTTTCCTTTAAATATTATTACGAGCGCCGTTTTGGGCCGTTCCAGAACGTAAGGGCGTATTTCGAAAATTATATATATATACGGAATGTTTTTTAACGATTCCGGGATTATTTTGGCGTTGTTTTAAACGTTCGTAATAAATAATTATTATTTTAAGTGACTTAATTCGGAAAAGGTTTTTTGTTTAGGGATATAAGGTTTTAATAAAGGGGGGTATGCTATAACGTTTTTAACGCTGTAATATCCTTAATATTCCTATATTAGGGCACCTTTTAGTTAAAGATAGGTTGTTTTTTAATAACTTAGGCGCCTTTTAATAAATTACCGGTTTATAGGCGTTGGGATATGGAAGTTTTGTACGAAGTTAAGCGTATTCGGGTTTATTAAACCGTTTCCGGATTTTTTCGTACGTTTCCGATGATAAGGAAAATTGCTTTTTAGTTTTTAAGGTTTTTATAATTTACCGTAAATTTTTATAAGTTTCTGGAATTTACGGATAGGATCCTTGTAATCGATAGGGATAACGTTTTTTACCGTTATCGCCGGTAACGAGCCGGGGTTTAAAGGTTTCGCTGTACGTAGTTATTTCGGTATACGCGTTAATAGCGTTTTTATAGGCGATCGAAAGAAATTATTAAGCGTATTTTTTAAGCGATATAACGGTTTTACCGAAAGCGTTGTTTTGTATTATAAAAGTTAATGCCGCGGTTATTTATTCGGGAGCTAATTATATAACGATCGTTTTCAAAAAATCCTTAGTAGTAAGTACTTTATTTATATTGTTAAGTTTGTAACTTTTAACGAATTAATAAATACGGCGTTATTTTTTATATTAACTTTCGGCGTTTTCGGTAGTGGCCGTAGAACGTAACGTTGCGCGATATATTTTACGGATAGTGTTGCAAACGTTGGAGTTGGTAGGTGCGAATTCGGTTTTTAAGGTTTGTACGAAATGTTGCAGTGAGATTTGATTTTCGTTAATTTTTTTTATTATAACGGGGGTAAGTATATTATGGTTTATAGTAGTGTTTACCCAGTTTTATAGCGATTGATATTTAGTAGTTTTTAAGGCTTATTAAATAGTAACTGCCGTATATTCCTTGATGGTTATATCGAGCTTCGTAATTATTTATTGTAAAGTAGGATTTTTTTTTTCTTAATTTTTAAAACTTAGTAACGGCTTGCTCCTTTATTAAAGTTGACGGTTTGGCCGTTAATATATTAGGTATATCGGGAGTGTCGGGATCGACGGCGTGTTATATACCGCGAATTTAGACGTAATACTTGAAGCGCGTTTATTATATAGGTTAATCGTAACAAATACGGAAGCGTTATTTTAGGGCGGTAATGGGTTTAATTGGAAAAAGCGATATCTTGAAGGATAAGAAAGGATGACGGAAGTTTTTAAGAACGTTAGTTATTTGGCGTAGTAATCGATTAAAAGGAGATGCGAGTAGTTAAAAAAGTTAACCGAAACGCCGGGCTTATAATTGTTACGTTTTAAAATGGATCAGTATATAGGATATATTGATAGACTTAAAGAAAGGAAGAAAACGAGCGGTGAAAGCTTTTCTGAGAGCCCTTTTTATATGGGAGCTAGTGGGCGCTTAGGGCCCGCTCCATAGACTAACCGGAAAGGGGTCCTTTCTGCGACAGATCTAATACAGGATATTAGCCCAACAAACGGAAAGAATAGGGGAGCTCTGTAGACCAAGGCCAATCTACCCAAAAAACATAACCACTTACAGTCGTCAGCCGCCAGCTTGCCACTAAGTCGATAGTTTGTAAGGATGCGCATTCCGACGAGGCAGCCGACTGTGACGTCTAGAGCAATTTGAATCCCTATATAGGTGGTGTTCGCGATGCTTGGAGGTTGAAGAATGGAGTCCATGGCGATAGGGAAGCGGTTATCATTATTCGACTTCTCTGACACGAAGGACGTAAGCCTGAAGCACAATGGCGTTGATAATGTACCACTTCTGTGACACTCAATTCGAGTTTATCACCAAGTGGAATACCAGCGCAGTAGTAGTCATCATACCTGGTTGTAATGAACGTTGCTCGCTTATTCCTGACTCCTCGGATGCTGCCACGGCTGTTCATTACCCCTATTCAGCGCAAAGCAGTCCCCGACACCGTTACGCACCCCCGCGGCATATTCCAGGGTACGTATCCGCCGTACGTAGTAGTAGGTTATACGGGCAGAGGGAAGGCTTCGACAAGGCAACGAGGTAGGCTACGCACTACATAGTTGTTTGTGGTATTATTTATGGGTTGTGCTATTCGCACATTAGTTTTTTATATGAAAGCCATACATTACTTTTTTTACAGCTGCCACCGACCCGCTACTATTTTAGTCACATTATAACACTTATTGCTTATCTTTAAATAACTTAATAATATAACGTTTTTTAAAAGCTTTTATAATTAATTCTAATCCTTATTAATTATAAATAATAAAATTAAAATCCGTTTAATTTTAAGACTTTTCGTTACGAAAATACATATAAATAAAGTATAAGGTATAAGAAAAGGATATAATTGCAAAAAAAAGGGGGGGTCGCTTAAAATATTTTAAAAGGTTCAGCCCTATCTGCCCGACTGCGATAATAACACATAATAAGCGGCAGCGGTGTTCGCGCTAGTTTAAAATAGCAGTGTACTTTATAAAACGTCAATTTAATATGATTTAATTAGTTACGAAAATTTTATTTATCCTAAAGCTAGACCAAAATTATAGTTACCGCTTATTGTATGTCATTATCGCAGTTGGGCACATAACGTACCCTAACGTACCTTATAATGTACCTTATAACGCACTTTATAACGTACCTTATAACAAACCTTATAACGCATTTAATAACGTTTAACTTAATAATAATAAAAACGATTAATATTTTAACGCGTATATATCGTATTAAAACGATTATTATATAGTATTTCTTACTTATATTAAGGCAATTCATTTATCGAAAAAAAATTATAATATTAAACGAGCCGTTAAAAATATAACAGGCCGGTGGCAGGTATGAAAAAGTAATGTGCAGCTTCTATTAAAAAAACTGATATGCGAATAGCACAACTCTTATTTATGAGCTTTGATACATCTTCCGAATAGGGGGTGTGGAGAGTGTAGAGGAGCGCGTACTGTCTAGGGGTTACGCAGAAGTTTGGTCTTCTTATTCAACATCTTCATTGCAAAGGCCTCAGCCTTAATATTTAGCCCCAAGTGCCTAGATAGAACCCACGAATTGCACGTACAGCTTGTTAATGCAACGTTTAGCAATGAAGATCGCCAACAGCAGCAACTTTCCTGAACTTCTGGGTCCGTTCACGGAAACGCCGGCATATGCGTGGCAGGCCCGCCAACGCAGTATCCTTCTCGGGGTTCCAAGTTCCCATGCGCTTCGGTTGTTCTTATCAGGTGAGCTCCATCCATATCTGTCAGATATAGGGGACATCAGTTGTATTGTTGTATTAGGCTAACTTGCGTATGTTTCTCGTACGCGTACAGCTTTTGTATAACCTAGCAACGGAACATATATCTTCCGATCAAAAGGAGCCTTTCCGTATATAAGGTACGTTTAGCACCCCCTGCTAACTAACACACCCCCTTAACGCCCCGAAACATTCATGGCATTAATCGTTATATATCATCACTTCCTAAAGCCACAGCTTTCCATTTAACCTTTCCTCCGGTAATTAAATCCTTCTAATCAGCTAATTTTTCCTTTAAAATTACTCGTAAAATATTCCTCCGCTATTTAAAAACTTCCGTAATATCTACTAATCCTAACTACTTTTTAAAATACCTAAACGGTTTGCGTAATAAAGTTTTAATCAATTTATTAACTAATATATCGCTTATAAACGTATAATCCATTTTAATCAAGTCCCTTTTTACGGCTTTTCGTAACCAGTAATTATATATATTTACGTACCGCAATTTCGTTTATAATAAGGCGACGTCGGCGTTAACAAACCGTATAATCTATTAATTATCGCATTATATATTTAACAGTCTAATATTTAAAGTAACTCCCAGTTTTTTAATTAATTAAAAACTAAATAAAACTTTTTTTACAGTTTATATAAAAAATAACAATTCCGTTTTTGTTATAAAAGTAATTATTATATTTTACTTATTTGCCCGTTATCTTATTATTCCTTTAAATAATTTCATAACGTAAACTTAAAAACTTTTTCGATTAACCGTATTATTCGCGAAAAAAACGTCGTTTTAAATATTTAACGAATTTTCGTTTCCGAATTATAACATTAACGTTTTAATCCCGATCAGGTATAATATAATTCGATTAACAGCTTTGTAATATATATTATTAAAGTTTAAGTTAAAACGGGCAAATTAAGATACGGTAAAGGATATATCGGATTACGTATTAATCGTTATATAAAAAATAAAACCGATTTTTTTTTAATATTTATTAACAAAACCTAAATAAACCAAATTAAAATTCGGCAATAACTTAACGCTAATTATAAACGTTTTTAAAAAGTTATTTAAACTTTCTTTAAAAACTAAATTAACCAACTTATTTATAAAGTCGGATTAAAATAATTAGATTTTTCTATTAGGCCTATCTTTAATTACTTCGATACTAAGGAACCATTATAAATCCTTACCCCCTATAAAAGTATACCGTTCCCGAATCTGCTAAATCAACTAATCGACAAGGTCTTAATCTTCCTTACGATATATTATAACGATATCGTCCACGAAAAAAAAATAAACACCCTTTAACGAATAAAACAACAAAGTTCATAAAAAACGGGGCTTAATCCTAATCTTTTAAATGTCCCGGTAAAATCTTTCTGCCATAATAACGGCGATTCCCTTAAGCCATATAAAACCTTCCTAATCAAAAACGTTTTTTTACGTTAAAAGTACCTTAAAGGTATCTTTATATATACTTCGTAAGGTAAGTTAACGTTAACGAAAACGTTAATAGCGTTATACTATTTAAATTTTAAGTTAAACCTAACCGCCGTAACGATTAACGTTTTAAATAACTTTCCAGCTAAAGTAAATACGTATATATTGCTATATACGTTTTTTAGCTATTAATCCTTTCGTATAACAAAACATATTTTGCATTTTTACAACCAGCTATATTTATTAAACTTGTAAACGTACACCTATATACACTTTAAAACTTATTTCCCTTTAGCAGAAAACTAATTAATTATTTCCTAAAATCGCATCTTCTTATAACTTTATAAATAAGCCTTTTCGGCTTTACGAAACATCTTCCTTAACGGGTATATATTTAGCTTTTTATAACCTTGCAGCAGTAATAATAAATTATACCTATATATCTGGTTTCGCAACCTAAAAACCTTATATATCTTCGTATCGAAACTTTTCCGATTAAGATAACGCGTACTTCGAGTAATTAACTTCCCTAAATTTCCGTAACTTACCGGCTAATTATCGATTGTATTAACAAAATAAATTATTTATCCTATATTAAACATAATTTCCCATACTTTATAATTATACCGATAACCATCCTTTCGATACGGAACATATAAAAAGCTTACATTTATAACCCGTAAAGTACCTTTATTTTTTACCGTTACCCTAGGTTAAATAACGTAACAAAAGCTTAAAGTTACCTTTATTACTTTCGTTAACGTAATAATTATAATAATTATCAAAGTAAACGCTAATAAAAATAATAATCCAGGGGACGGAAATAGTTCGAATATAACAATCGTATAAAAATAATTAATCCTATACGAACAAATTTATTCCTCCTTATTCTATACGTTTTATACGCCTATACCATTTTAAAACCACCTTTTTTATCCAACCGGTAACTAAATTATTCCGCTTAAGTTTTTATTTTTTTCTTATATTTGTATATTTAAATAATTTAAGCCCTAATTAAATACTTTTACCTATCATAATAACTTTTATAACTTTTTTTTTATAACGTGCAAAAAATCGTCCTTTAAATTTTTAATATCACCCAAAAAATAACCTTTTCGTTAAATTATACGTCTTAAATAGCAATAACCTTATTAATTAACGGGTTCCAAATCTTATAAATATTCGTAAATCGGTAACCGATTAAAAAGCCAATCCAGGTTTTAAAATTTAACTTTTAAAATCTTTATTTCTTCTTTATAACGGTAATTATTATAACGTAAGCTATATAGCCGTATATTTGTAAGTAAGTTTATTAAAGTTTTCGATTAAATACTATAATACCGTTTTTATATATTAAGTAAATATAATAAACCTTATATAAACTTTACCAAAAAAGTACGGATTTAAAGGTATAATTATATAGATATACTGCTGCTTTAAAAATATATACGATTAAAAACGAAGGTAACTTAACGCCATTTTATATCGCAATTACTTTCTCCTTAATTACACTTTTTAAACGTTTTACACCCCCGTTTTAAATCTGGGTATACGGTATTAAAAATTCGAATTTAATATTAAAAAAAGGCGATTGTAACATATTTCGAAATTAATAATTTTTTAAAATTTCGTTATCGTATTCGATTACCTATAAAAAAACCTTATCCTGGTTTTTTAAAATTCCTAAAAAATATTCGAACGTTATAATTAATATATTTTGCTTTCGGTTCTTAAGGTAAATATCCTAAATAAAACCTAAATACCTATCGGTAATAAATATAATATATCTATATCCTTTAAGGTTTTTTTCGAAATCCGTAAAATTAATAACGATTCGTTATCCTAATTAAAAGGCTTTTTTTCTCGGTTTTTGGCGTATTTATCTTTTGGCTTTCGTTTTGCCATATATTTAGCATTCGATTATTATAAAACCCTTTAGGCGTATTCCCCTTGTATAAAACTGTAACTAGGCAATTACTTCGGGCCCTGGATATCTTAATCTTAGGTACCAAATCGTACTATTACCGATTCGTAATAGTTTTGCTATATATAAGTTAACGTTTCGTTTATAAAATATAAGGGCTACATAAGTAACTATTACGTTAATATTTTCGATAACGAATTAATTAAATTTATTTATTAACGTAATAATTATTTAATTATATTTATTTCGAATAAAGTTATTAATTTTTCGGTTATCTTATTAATACCTTTTCTTTCGGAGCTGCCGGAAAGATATTAAGTTATATACAAAATTTTCGTAATAAGTTACGTCGTATAAACGTAACGCTTTTAAGCCCTTAAAGCTTTAAAGTAATATATTTACTTTTCCGTATCTTTTAATCGGGACGAAATTATTTCCTATATACATTCCGTCGCCTTAAATCGTTATCCTATAATTCAAAAATTTACTAATAAAATTAAAGATATATATCGTGGATTTTAAATCCAAAATAAACGAATTCTTTAAAAAGTAAAACGCGGCGTTTACCGTATTACGTTAATCAGAAATTAAGAAATACGCTAAAACCCGTTTTATTCCCTTTAAAAGTTAATTTATTTCCTAAGTAATTATCTTTTCCATAATTTTCGACAGACGATTAATTTTTTTTTTTAAAGATTAATCGGAAGCAATTCGATCCTAAACTAATATTAAAACTCCTTTATTAAGCTTAAATTTTGCCGGAACTTTATTAAAAAACGCGTAATAATATTAAGGTAATTTATACGCTAGGTTTAGGTATATTTTGCACCGAATCCTTTACACGTTTAACTTTTGGCGTTTTCGCTTATTGCTGCTGTTATTTCGGCCCGTTTGGAAACCTTTATAACCATTTCGTTTCGGCCTACGCCCTGGGGTCCTCCCTTACAGTTAAGGGTTATCCTTTACCTTTTCCTGGTTAAAATCGTCCTAATTAAAAGGATCCGCGGGTATTCCGTAAAATGTCGGAAACGTTACCTTAATATTTCGTAATATAGACGGTAACTGGGTTATGGTCTAATAGTTGAGAAAATTAGCCGCTACTTCTTAATAATTAATCGTACCGTTTTCAATCTTAGCTTTCCTTATTTTTTGGAAGGTTATCGTCCATATCCCGATAATAGGAGTTAATGCTATATATAAGTCGTTAACCTATACGATCGGTATTTTCGTCTTTAAAACCTTATATTATTATTCCTGGGCTATAACCTTTTACCACTTTATAATCTATTCGTTTAGCTTTTTCGTTAACCTTAAGGTTTACTTTAATTTTTTGCGGTATTTCCGTTACGTATTAATTAAAAGCTTATTATCGTACATTTTGCCGGATTTAATTAAACTGGCATACTATTCCCGCAGGTTTTTTCCTGGAAAAAGATTCGTTTCCTTAATCGCTGGAAATACTAACTTCAAAATTTATTTCGTAAAATCGTTAATTTTCTTACAGAAAATCTCGTATTTCCGATTTTCGTAAATATACGTTACGAAATCCTAAATATAGGCTTATTTACTTTCGGTAATTATTTTAAAGGTGTTTATCGGATAGCTCGTATAATCGATTTTTTCGACGGTTCCTCCGGAAAATATAAATATAGTTAAAAAGCCGTTTGGTATATTATTTCGTATTATATAACGGATTCGTCTTTTTAGATACGAAGTTATATCGGGTTTTATAAATTCGATAGGTTATAAAATATCCTAATCAAAATCGATATAACGCTAAATACTAAGTACGTACGCTTTAAATTAAAATTCGCCTTTAAAGCAATTTTAATCCTTAAGTCCGTTATAAATAACGGAAAACGTTAACGATACCGTTATTATTGCAATTAATGAAATATACGAATAATTATTACTAATATATAACCTATATCGTCTTAGCAACAGCTAATCAGTTAATAATAACGCAAATTAAGCGAATAAAACTCTTAATTGTCAGATATAGGGGATATCAGTTGTATTGTTATATTAGGCTAACTTACGTATGTTTCTCGTACACGTACAGCTTTTGTATAGCTTAGCAACAGAACATATATCTTCCGATCAGAGGGAGCCTTTCCGTATATGGGGTGCGTTTAGCACCCCCTGCTAGCTGACAATATCCAACAACTACTACGCTGAGTAAATGCATCGGCTGCATGACACGCGCATCACGCGTCATCCCTGCAAGGTTCGGTTAAGGGCGCGTCAAATTAACTACTGTGTAGCGTTATGGACGGAAACAACCCCTCGATTTTACTAAAAAGAGGAGCCTACTGTTGCATGTAAAGCAGGTTGGATGCAAAGTCCGATGCACAAAGCAACCACAAGGGCTAGATACGTATATTAAGCTAGTGATTAATTTGCACAGTGCGGAGAATTTGACTGAATTAGCTAACGCCCGATGGAGGCGCAGAAAAAGGTGTTAGTTGCTGTAAATGGTAATCTGCTACGCTACAAGACCCAACCGTTGTCCGACTGATGCAGGCTGAAGAGAACGCCATGCAACGCCGGAAGCAGCACTTCCAATCAGCGAGTATCTTGTAGGCCGGCATGGGTTGCACATACAGCGTCTGGAGTCCTACAATCCGATAGTGATATGCCATCGAGACGCGCTAGGATCAACCCAGCCATCGGGTTATCATACCTTTATTTGGATATCAAGTGCAAGGGCAATCTCCCGTTGTACACGCGCACGTGGAACTGCCTCCACCGGGTAATTGAAGATGCACAGATACGTAGATAAGGCTTTCCATTCGGAGGTACCAAGAAGAGTCTCTGTGGCCTCGAGTTTAACGACCCTACCCCTTGGCGTCTAGATGCTCCACAAGACCCTAGACTAAAAGCACACCATTCAATGCCGTGGCTCGAATATGCATAGCACCTCTCCCGGCTGCGCCGTCACCTGGTCCTTCATGTTGAGCCACATGGACTCCGGTTTGTAGCCCGGCGCAAAACAGACGCTGTAACGCTGGAGGAGAGTTGCGGTGACAAGGCGAAGCTCTGTATAAGCAACAGGTTGGCCAACGCAGTGGTGATTACCTAATGCTAATAGTTATTGAACACAGTACCATAAATGTATAGTTCGATCCTTGTTATTATAGAAACGTAAAAAACAGGCGGAGAACTGTTGAAATATCATCACACGAAGAAGTGACTTTGTGTCAACGAGCTTACCGAAACCAAACGGGCCAAAAGCACGCTTATCACGAATAAGTTCTGGTCTAGAGTACCATCGCTCGGGGATAAATTCGTCTGGTGACACGAAGGCTGACTCCACTAGTAATGTTGTTAGTGAAATATTTTATTGCGAGTCAACGAGTTGGCCTTACGTCGCATGATAACATATTTCGGTGCCGTTACCTTCGTAAATGGTGGTATGAAAACTCCGTCGATCGTTAGGCCCTGAGGGCCAGTGATTCTCGAGTTACCTGTCATTGCTGGGGGCACTAGCCGTAGCACCTCATTTATAACACCATTAAGGTGTGGTAAGCTTGAGAGGGTGTTCATATCTCCAACCTCGACATGTTGAATCTCCGCCTGTAACTTGGAGGCATGCTCCGGATATTTCGACAGATACCACCAAATTGCGATTAGAGATGACCTGACGGTATCGCTAACAGATGTTAGCTAAAGACTCGCAAATGCGACACTGTTAGACTAACCTTCCGGCGACCATGGCCGAAACTGCCGTCCCAGTTAAGAGCAAGTTCCGAGCTCCGATGTCCTGGAGGTCCTGGTTCCGATGGAACTCCTCGATAAACCATGACGCCATATTCAGTTTCGGATTGTTTTCCTATATCTCGAATGTTAGCCATCGAGTATGTTTAGATGAACGCATACTTACGCTCATTCGCTTTCTCATCTGGTCCTCACAAAATGCCACCTTTCTGAGCCAGTCCTTGATTCTCCCGTAGAAGGGGACTAGATCCAAACCCAAACGAGCTATCCAAATGGCACCCTCAAGGGGGCCAAGCATAGCTAATGCCCGGTCTCGATGTCGAATTGCAGGATGCATGGATTTGGACTTAACGAGTCCGAAGTGGTTCCCAAAAACAATCTCGGCCATAACGTCAAAGGAGAACCAAGACATCACTTCATTAACGTCAACCGGTGTGTTTGCATAGTCCGCAATAGTATCAGAAAGCGACAGGGCTAGTTCCACTATTCGTGGCTGGTACACCCCCATTGCTAACAACACAAGATCAGCTTAGGTAACGAATTCCATAATCCGAAACACGGTTCAGGACTTACACTTCTTCGAGAGAGACTGCGTCCACGACTTCCGCCATTCCTTGTGCTCGGATTCGTTGCGGGTAAAGACGGCCGAATTTAATGGTTTCAAGAAATCGTACCAGTTATCCTTTGTTGTATGACTGCTCGAGGAATCTAAGACTTGAATCGCGGCGGGATGGAAGATGCTGACCTCATTGGGTCCTAAATATTGTCAAGCTTAGACATGACAAACACCATCTAAGCAATATGGAATGCCTACCAGTGCGTACAAACTCCCCATACCTTCGGTGTATTCTCCGTAGAAACGCGAAATTTGTTGTTCCGAATATGATATACGTGCCAGAGCTTAGAGATGGCAGCCAGCCTTGGCCCAGGAAAATTTGCGGTCGCATGGAAAACGAGTCGGTAAATTGTCATACTGGCAAAGAGTGAAGATAGGCAGCAGACATAAATTGGTATTGTGGGCAAGATCGCATTCCCAATGGAATGATAATCGTAAGATACCAAGTAGAGTATCGTGCAGGAAAGCAGCAAGTGGGCGATGATGATCTGCGGAATTTTCATGTGCCACTCTCCATGGATAAAGAAACCATGACGTGCTATCAAGCCGGCAAAGATTGCACTAACTAGACTGTAGCGCGTTGTGACATCCAGATGAGCCTTCCTTGAAAAGAGAAATGTGTGTTGGAATCTCTGCAAGGGAAGAAGGCTCGAAGGCGCGAATGAATATAACGTATTAGAGAGCGGTAATAATGTTTTAAGGCTTCAGTGCTACTCATTCATGTGAACTTGCATCGGTCTTACTTTCCTCAATTCCTATCATAGATAACGGACTGGAGTGTTTAAACCATAGAGTCCACGACCGGTCACATTTAGACATTCGTAAAGCTAAGTGGTCAGCGGGTACAATATGTGTTACGACCTAACGGAGGGGAAGCCTCGGAAACGGTCCTAGCGGACCGAAACAGGACCCAAGCGGGTCAAGCCACGCAATTCGGATCCCCTTTACGGACAAGACCCAAATAAATCCATACAGATCCAATACCCTTTAAATCTGTAAAAACGGTAAGATTTACGAGAAATCCAGGTTTTCACAAAATATATATACGCTTATTAATTCCATAATCTAAATAATACCAGCTTATAATATAACTTGGTTATTTAAAATATCTTTAATATTATTAAACGTAATTAAGGTATTTTTTTTACTTAAATTTCCGTAATATAATTATTAATATAAACCGTATAACTTGGTTTAATAGTTGGTTAATTAATTTAGCCGTTATACGTTGTAAGTTTTTATTTAATAATATTATCAAATTTTAAGTAATTATTCGAATTGTTAATATAGCCCTTAATACTGAAAAAACCACCGTTAATTAATAATTCCAGGGCAAATTCGAAAAATTAAAAGCGGAGGTTTTACGATTTAAAAAATCGGCCAAAAAAAACTTCGGTATTTTAAAGATTAAGGCCAAAAAACCTTAACCTTACGATAGAAAAATTAATATTTAAAGTTTTCTTACTTAAGTACGAGTATACTTACGGTTCTTAGTTTTCGACGATCCCGAAGATAAAATTCTTACCGTCGTAACGTTCTTTACCGGAAACGCACTTAACTGGTTTAAGCTAATTATAAAAGATTACCTAGAAAATACGGAAAATAATATAGAAACGTTTATTAAGGAACTTTTCGTTAATTATTTTAACTTCGAGAAAATGTTAAAGGCCAATTTCGATAACCTTAATAAAGAACGTATTATTATATAAAAAATTTTATAATTACGACAAAAAAAAACTAACGTTTAAATACGTAATAAAGTTCCGAAACCTAATAGTTAAAATAAGATAAATAAACGAAAAAAATAATACTTTAATCGATATATTTTATAAAGGATTAAAGGACGACGTTAAAAACAAAATAATTAAGCTAAAACGATTAATTTCTTTAAGTAAATATATTATTAAAACGGTAAAAATTAACAATTAACAGTTCGAGAAACGATAAAAGAAAAGGGCCAATATACCTTACGACATAAATTTAATAAATTTAACTAAGGAAATAAACGTACCATATCTTTTATTTCTTACGAGACTTAACCGGGCGCTATAAAAATCGGAATAATTTAATAACGAAACCAACCTTAATTTAAATACTATAACTATAATAAGATAAAACATAAGGCCTTTTAATGCAAGGTACTTAAAAAACCTCGATAAATTAATTAAAACCTTATACTTAAAGGATAATAACGAAATAATAAAGGAAATAATAAAAAATTAATTACCATAATCCGATTACGATATACGGTAATACAGTAATATAAAGATTACTTAAAATAAAAAGCCCTTATTAAGGAAAAACTACTTATCCAGTTTTAATAAAGGAAATAACAATAAGAACAGGATCGGTTAACTTCACAGGAATAGCTATAAGAATATTATAAATTGAAAAAAAACCTATACCCAGGAAAACCAGAACGATATACGAAACTTTACGTTATTTATTATAATAAACTTAGATATTAGTTTTATTAGAAGTAAAAGGAAATAATTTACTAACGTATAATTCGAATATATTAAGGAAGGTTTAATTTTAAATAACAAAAAAAAATTAACAAAAACAACTAGTAATAATACCAGCATTTACGGTTATTCGCGGAAAAGGACGAGATTAATTAATAAATAACGTTATAAAACTGGTTACCCGGAGAGTTATACTTATAAAAAGACCTTTTTTATTATTTTGGGTAATATAACTACTAAACGGAAAAAAAATTAATTTAGAAAATAGAAGAAAGATACTATTAACAAACTATTACCGATTTAGGCATTTAATTGGCCTTTGTTAAGAACCTAGAAAATAAGAAAGTAATTAAAAAAAAATTTAAAAACTTTATTAAAAAAGGTTAATAAGATTCGGAAAATAAAAAAGAATATAATAACAAATGGGAAAATAATAGCTTATAAACAGTATTACCTAATAAAAAAATAATTAAAACTTTTACAAAATAGACTTACGAATAACCAAGTATACGATAGCAACTTAAATAGTTGTAAAAACAAGTAATACAAATAAAAAAGCAACTAAAAAAACTTCGAATATAGAATAACCGGGACGAAAAAACGTTGCGAAAATTTTTACGAACCTTAAAAAAACAGCGTTACCTATAAAAGAGCCGCAGATAAAAAAAAAAAAAAAAGGTAAAATTATAATACTTTAAAAAGGCTTTAAACGTAATAATCGGAGTTACTGGTAACGATACTATTACTATACGAATACGAATTAAAAAGAATTAGTATACCGTAATAATAAATTGCGGAACGATAACTACGAATTATATTAACCCGGAAATAATAAATCAATTAAAATTATTATAGGAAAAAAAAAGTTACCTTTATAAAACCGAGAATACCGAAAATTAAAAATTTACTTACGATAATAAATAAGTTAAACGCAAAATTAATCACTTTAAAACCTTTATTAAAAAAAATTATTAATTTCGATATTATTTTATTATATAGTTACGACATAATCCTAAGAAAACTATGGTTACGTTAGTATAACCCCTTAATTAATTAAGAAATTAATTAAATAAATTTTCGTTTATTTTTTAATACAAAAAAAACCGAAAACGATACGAGATCTTAATATTCGATCGATAAGGATAACGAATATAGGTATAAGAATACGATAGAAATCTTATTACCTAAAATAATAAAACATATTTAGAATAAAAGGTATAATAAAAAAATACGGCGCGTTATTATAAACCTTAAAGCATGATTTCGATAAATAAACGATGACCTATAAGTATAACCCGAAAAATTACCAAAATAAATAACGAAAATATTACTACGATACTATAAGTATAAAAAACTTTTTCGAAAAAAACTCGATATAAAATTATTATAATATAGCGAATAAAATCATAAAATAATTCTTAAGGACGGTAAAACGATTATTTTTTATCTTATCTATAATTTAAACAAAATAAAACTATACGTTTTTCGCAATTATTTAACAGATAAATTACGAAAAGGATATATACGACGTTCCAAGTTATTAACGGAATACCGGATATTTTTCGTATTACGAAAAAACGGGAAATTATAACTTATTATTAACTATCGATAATTTAACGACATTACCGTTAAAAACAGAACATTATTACCTTTAATTACCGAAATTAAAAACCAATTACGAAACGCTAAATAATTTACAACCTTAAACCTAAAAAGAAATAATAACCAAATTCGAATTAAACCGGGAAATAAATAAAAAATAGCTTTTAGGATAAAATACGGTTTATTCGAATACCTTATTATACTTTTCGGATTTACGAACGTATTAATAACTTTTTAACGGATAATTAATTACGTATTCCGAAAGTACTTTAATATTTTTATTATATGTTACCTCGACGACATCCTCATTTATTCGAAAATAAAAAAGAAATACGTAAAATACGTTTATAAGGTCTTACAAATTTTACAAAACGCCAATTTTTTAATTAACATAAAAAAAAGTACTTTTTATATTCGAAAAATTAAATACCTTAGATATATTATTACTTTAAAATATATTAGGATAAACCTTAAAAAGGTTGCTGTAATCCAGGATTGGAAAATACCTATTAATATTACTAAGGTATAAGCATTTCTTAAATTCGCCAATTACTATCGACGATTTATACGACATTTTAGCAAAATCGTAATATTATTAACGGAATTTATTAAAAAAGATCGACGCTTTATATAAATTCCGGCTGCGAAAGGAGCCTTTTAACAATTTAAAAACGTCCTTACTAACGAACCCGTCTTAATAATATATAACTTAAACAAATTAATGGAATTCGAGACCGACGTTTTAGATTTTACTTTAGGAACGGTGGTTTACTAACGAGACGATAAAGGAAAATTATACCCTATTACTTTTTATTCGTATAAATTATACGGTACTGAATTTAATTACTTTATTTGCGATAAGGAATTTGTAATTATCGTTAAAGTTTTTAAGGAATTTAAATATTACCTTAAAAAGAACTAATACCTGGTAAAAATATATACAGATTACAAAAATATTTTTTATTTTGCAACTATAAAAAAGTTAGTCCGAAAATAATTACGTTACGTAAAATACCTTTTAAAGGTCGATTATGTTATTATTTACCGAAAAGGATTAAAAAATAACAAAGCAGATATTTTCAGCAGATAATTAGATTTAAAGGATTTTAAAGTAAAAATATAACAAATCGTATTCGATTAAACGTTAAAAGGATATTTACAATAACGGTATATTAATACTATTAAAATATTTATATTAAATATATATAAAAAAATACGACGATATTATAACGATTTAACTAAATATTAGAAAATAGATAAAATTTACGTATTAAAAAAACATTAAAAAAACTTAATACGAAAAATATATGAATACTAACTATACGGATATCCAGGAGTTTATAAAACTTTAAAACGTTTACGACGAACATATTATTTTCTTAAAATAAAATTAACCGTACAGAAAATTATACGATAATGTAATATTTACGCTAAAGTAAAGGCTAAACGATATAAACTTTACGGAAAGTTATAATTATTACCAGTTAGCGAACGATTATGGAACTTAATTATATTTAACTTTATTACGAAACTTTTTTTATTAAAAGACTTAATTACGAATATATATTACGATAATATTTTTATAATCGTTAACCGATTTACAAAATTTTCTTATTTTTTACCTTATAATAAGGATATAAATATTAAGCAAATAGTATATATTTTTTTTCGATATATATACAGCATATACGGATTACTAACGGAGATTATTTTAAATAAAAGTACGACCTTTATTTTAAAATTCTAACAAAGTTTAATAATATAACTCGGTTTAAATTATAAACTATTAAATACTTTTAGATTATAAACCGATAAACAAATAAAAAAAATTAATTAATTATTAAAAATATACCTACGATATTACATTAATTATAAATAAAATAACTAAATTAAAAAACTATCTATTGCATAATTAGCTTATAATACCAGATATTATAATAGCATTAAGACGATTTTAATAACTGCTAACTTTGGTTTTATTTCAAAAATTTATAGAAAAATACAAAAAAAAGGATTAGTTAATATTAAGGTAATTTTTACCTTAAAACAATTTAAATAATTATATCAAAAGATAAAAACAAAACTTTAGTTTATATACGATTAAATAAATAAATATTATAACCAGAAAAGGTTAAAAGGATTAACCTTTTCGGAAGGGGAAATAGTTTATTTAACTACCAAAAACATTAAAATTAAGCGATTAAACTAAAAACTTGATTTTAAATATATCGGCCTATATAAAATCGCCAAGAAAATCTTAGAAAACAATTATTAATTGGAATTACCACCTAAGGTTAAATTTTATTTAGTTTTTTATATTTCTTTATTCGAATCAGCAGCAAATATTATCAGAATATATACGGTATAAGATAACGTAGAAATAAAAAAAAACATATAAGGTTAAAAAAATACTTAACTTACAAAAGGAAAAAAGACTTATTTAATACTTAATTAAGTGGAAAAATTACTTAGATTCCGAAAATACCTAGGAGCCAGTAAAAAACCTTACTGGCGCTTAACACCTATTAAAAAACTTTTATTAATAACGCCGAAACCGTTAAGGTTAAAAACGTTCCAGTTTACGTTGTTAAAAGATAGCTAATCGGTCGTCTCGGGAATAGACCAATTATCCGAAACAAGGACTTAGGCGGAAGACGATACGTTCGTTTTTAATTGTTCCTGCTTTTTTAATTCGTTTATAAACTAAAAACCGCATTTAATAATTTTCATTTTTTAAGCGTAAAAGAATCTTTTCTAACGACGAAAACGAAAGAGACGATTAATAGTTTCGTTAATATTACGTTATTTGCGTATAAGGTTTTTTTTTAATTCGTGTTAAAAGCGTAATAAGGTTTTTTCTGCCATAGCTTTTTTACGGTCCAGGCGATTTTTCTTTTCTTTAATGCAACGAAAAAAATTAATAAGAATACCGGACCTATCGTAACGACGACGGTATTTAATATATTTGCTATAACGACGAATTTTTTTTATCATTTAATATTTTGTCCTTTTTTTAAAACATGGTGTATACGGCATTATTTTAAAACTAAATTTGATAATATAAGCAATTAAGGATTCGAGGTTTTTTTTTTTTAATTCGGACGATTACGGGATTTACGATTAATAACGCGACTATTTATAATAAAGGATTAACTTACTAAGGAAAGAAAAATTTTAAGGACAAAGATCCTAAAAAAAGGAAAATCGTATTACGACTTAACGGAAGGGAAGTTTCGGAAACGGTTTTAACGGACCGAAACAGGACTTAAGTAGGTTAAGTTACGTAATTTGGATCTTTTTTACGGACAAGATCTAAATAAATCCATATAAATCCAATACCCCTTAGATTTGTAAAAACGGTAAGATTTACGAAAGATCCAGGTTTTTACGAAACATATATACGTTTATTAATTCCATAGTTTATATAATACCAGTTTGTAATATAATTTAATTACCCAAAACACTTTTGGTATTATTAGACGTAATTAAGTTATTTTTGTTGTTTAGATTCTCGTAATACGACTGTTAATATAAACCGTATGACTTGGTTTAATAGTTGGTTAACTAGCTTAGCCGTTACAATATGGTTCTAATTACTTGGCTCTAATGGTGACAAATATTTTTACCAGTGCATTGCAGATCAAGAAGAGTATGAAAGAA
>QJNZ01000910.1:0-35402 GCA_004155055.1 Monosporascus sp. CRB-8-3
AATTAATAACTGGTATATAAAGATATAATTATTTATTTTAGAATAATAAAATATTAATTAAATTTTATTTTATAATTCGTTTAATATTTATATAATAAAAGTTTTTTTTAATTTTTAATATTTTTACTATTAATACTAATAAAATAAAAACCTTTTAAAATCATTTTATTAGGGAATTAAAAGGCATCATAAAATTATTAAAAAAATTTATGGAGTTATTATTTAATAATAATAAATTTAAATCGTTAAGTAAGATTATTTTATTTAAAAGTAAATTAATAAATAAAGAAAAATATTATTAAAGATTTAATTATATATACGTAAAATAGAAATAATCAAAATATAATTATATTAAAAATCGTTATAAATATATTTATTAATTAAATTGTAATTATAATTATTTTTTTAAATATTATTATATAAAAAGAAATAAAAAAAGTTATATAAAATAATTTAAATTTTTTAATATTATTATAATAATAAAAAGTTAATTATATTATTATTATTATAAATATAGATTTATTTAATATAATTAAGAAGAAAAATATATATTACTTTTTCATTATTATATATTTATTTAAAGAATAAAAGTTAATTTATAAATTTAAAAACGCGATAAAAACTTAATATATTTTTATATTATATATTATATATGATACTTAATATCGTCGCCGGTTCCTTTTTTATTAATAAATTTAAATTAAATTTTTATAATTTATATTTAAAATTTTATTATATTATTTTACAACGTTTTAAAATGCAATATAATTACCTCGTTAAATTAAATTCAATTTTATGTAAAATCTTTTATTATTCTAATTTTATTTGTAATAAAATATTATTAAATATTATATTATTAATATTTGTATTTATTTAATAAAAATCCTAATATTTTAAAGTTTAATATTATATACTATATATTATTAAATAGATATTATATAATACAAATAACTTATATTAAATAAAATGTATACTAAATCATCTTATAATATTAATTTTATTATTATATGTATTTTTGTTAATTTGTTATTAATTTTTAAATATCGCGCGTTTAGGTGAAAATCGCTATTCATTGCTAGGGTCATTCATTATATGGGGTCTGAGGTTATGTCTTTAATGAATACCAGAAAAAAAAATATACGTTTGTAAGAAAAAGAAATATTTATTATAAAAAAGGCAAGGGTTTTTATAGTTAAAAAGGAAGGTAATAGTAAGTAATTACAGTTAATAAAAGTTAAAGGTAGTTATTATAAAAGAGTTTAAATAAAGGAACGGAAATATTACGTTTATAATAAACCCGGATATAATATACGTATTTATAAGAAAGTTATAAAGATATTAAGCGATAAGAAATTTAATCAATTTAAATTAATTTATTACGTTATAATTGTTTTATTTTATTTTATTATTATAAAGCGTTAAAAAAAGAGAAATTCGCTTATATAAGCGATTTGCTTATATAGTACGTTAACGTTATAATTTTTTTAAATATATTACTTTTATAATATTTACTATAATTTCGTTATAATTAATTTCTTTTCGTTATATAAATCGGTTTATGTAAATATATATTTTATATTTATTTAGTATTTATAAAGTGCCTTTAAATAATTTCGTTAAAACGCGTAAATTTAAAAGTTCCGCATAAAAGAGGTTTTTTTATAAAAACAATTTTAAATTATATTTTTAATTTTAAGTTTTTATAGCTTTTTAAAAAATAAACCGTTATTTATACTAGTAAATAACTTATAAATATTAATATTCTTCTTAAAGAAAACGTAACCGTAGAATAAAATTAAATAAATAAATAGATTATAATATTAGTTATTAAGTTTTACTAATCTTTAACTTTTTTATAAATTACCTTATTATGCTCTTATCGACGATTATTCTTAACCGAATTCTGGACGGTTTTTATAATCCGGAATAGCCGGATAAATTATCGTTCGTAATTTTTTAATTTATATTAAGTTAAAAGTTAAATTTCGAAATTTTTTAACTTTTTACCGTTTATATCTAGTTTTTTCAGTAGTTTTTTATACGGTTGATATTTTCTATTATAAGGTCGTTTAATTTTTAATTATTTTTGTTTATATAAATTAAATCGTATTTAAAGATTAAAAGTAAAATTTGATTTTTTTAAAAAAGGTTAATTAAATTAACGGAGGTATTAATATTTTTAATTTATTTTAAAGTTTTATTAAGTTTAAAAACCTTAAAAAAACGTTTTTCGTAAAGATTTTATAATTACAGAATACCGGTATTTTGTAATAAAAATTACCCGGTATATTTTAATTGTTTTAATTAATAAGGATTCGAAAAATCGTAAAATCGATTAAGGTTAAAATCTTAAAATTAATAAAGGGTTATAAAGTAATTATTTTATACGGACTTAAAGTTTACCGCAAAAAGTTTAATATTTTCTAAGTTATTATATTCCAGAAAATTCCCTTTACCGAATTAGTTAAAGGATATAAGGTTTATTAAAGTCGAAATTTATCGGTATTACGCAAATAAGCCTTTTAGTCGATATTAATCGAAAAATTACGTACTTACGGAAACTTAATAATTGGTTTCGGAATAAGGTTTTTCGTAACCGAAATATATAATTTATTATTACCGTAAAAACTATTAATAATTGCCGTATTTAAAGATATTAAGTAAAATATTTATCGTATTAATTATTAATATAATTATTTCGTATTTTTAGTTTAGCTTAAATAATACGGCTTAAACTTAACGACCTTATATAAATATTAATATTTAATATATTAATTATTATTTTATTTATAAACGTTTCGAATAATTTAATTAACGTTTTTAAAGATATTAAAATACTTTTTATCTTTATTTAACGCTAATAAATTAAAATAAAAATATATATAAAATACTTTCGTTTATTTTTTTTAAGTTAAAATTAACTTTAAAATTTTATTTAAAGTTTTTAAAGCATATAATTTAAAACCTTTTTTTCGGGCGTTTTTTTACGTTTAACCTGTTTAATTCTTTAGTTTATATTATCTTTTAAAATAATGTTATTAAAAAACTTTTATACCTTATTTTTAATAATATTTTAAATATTTTTAAAGTTAAAAAATTAATTATTATTAAATTTATATAATTTATTTAATTCGAATATTCTTTTTTATAAACTAGTTTATATTATTAATAATATACGTTACTATCTTTATTACGAAATTTTAAAAATATATAAGGATTTTTATTTACGTAGAAATTATATATATTTCGTTTTATAATTTTATTTTACTATTTATTATATATATTAGAAATTGTTAATTTAATATTTTTCGTAATATAAAAGTATTTTATTATTATTATACCGAAGTTCTTATTATTATTAAAATGTAAAATTTATACTTTATTACGTTTATCTTTTCTACCTGGTAATAACGTTTTTAAACGTTTTATAATTTATAATATATATATATATATATATTATTAAATTTCTTTTTTATTTTTAAATAAAAAATACTTTTTATAACGTAATAAGTGGCCTAATGGCTTAGTGGTCGCGAGCCTAGGTGTCTTTTTTAATTGCGACAGGCTTAAGCACCCTGTTACGGTTGGTTATAAAAAACAGCTGGTTCAAATCCAGCTTGGGCTACCGTTTTTCTAGGTCTCGCCAGTTTAAAAGAGCTAACCAATTGGGGCTTCGGCTCCGCCACCGTGTCGGCGACAATTAGAGTGGTTAGGGGCTTTGGGAACCAATTAAATTAATCGTATACTTAGCTACTGTTTGTTACCGTGTTACATGATCCGTATTGCGTTTTTCCGGTCCTTGTTAAAAAGGGACGGTTTTTAGGGGGTGTTTCCCGGTCGCGTTTGTGCAATTTTTTGTGTACCTATTTAGTAAATGGATTAGTTCCCTGTATATATGTATATAGTTAGCTAAATACCCCGAATAGCACTTGATTTTGTATAACGTAATAAGTAATTTATAATAAAATTAAAGTAATTTTTTATTTTTAATATTAGTAAGTTTAATAAATTTTACGGTATATTAAATAATTTTTTCGTATTTTTCATTCGTTATACGTTATATAAAAAATATTTTTTATATTATTAAAGTTTTCTTTTTAAAAGAGACGTAACCGTAGAATTAAATTAAACAAATAAATAAATTATACTATCGGTTATTAAGCTTTACTAAACCTTAATTTTTTATAGATATTTTACTTTAAGATTACTTTAAACTACCTAGTTATGCCCTTATTAACGACTATTCTTAACGAAATTCTAGATAGTTTTCGTAATCCGGAGTAACCGGATAAATTATCGTTCGTAATTTTTTTTATATCGATTTAAAAATTAAACTTCGACGTTTTTAAGTTTGTTATTATTATTTTCCAGTTTTATTAATAATTTTTTTATAAATTAAATATTTTTTTAATATAAATTTACGTAAAGATCGATTATTTTTATTATTTTAAATTAAATTGTATCCGAAAATTAAAAATAAAATCCGATTTTTTCCGAAAAAATTATTAATATTAATAAAATTATTAATATATTTTATTCGGCTAATTATTTTATTTAAATCGGATAACTTAATTAAAACTGTTTTCGTTGAAATTCCGGAAATACGGAATATTAGGATTTTATAGTCGGATTTAGCCGGTATATTTTAGTTATTTTAATTAAAAAAGATTTAAAAAAGTTCTTTAAAATTAATCGAGGTTAAAAAAGTTATAAAATTAGCGAAGGGTTATAAAACAGTTATTTTATACGGATTTAAGATTTATTACGAAAAATTTAATATTTTTTAAGTTATTATTTGAAATTTTTTTTATTAAATTAGTTAAAGGGTATAAGGTTTATTAGGGTCGAACTTTATTAGTATTACGTAATAAGTTTTAGGATAAGGCTTTTTACGACCGAGGTATAATTTATTATTATTGTAAAAACTATTAATAATTACTATATTTAAAAATATTAAGTAAGATATTTATCGTATTAATTATTAATGTAATTACTTTATATCTTTAGCTTAGCCTAGATAATACGGCTTAAACTTAATAACCTTGTATATTATTAAAGTTTATATTTATTTTTATAAACTTTAAAAGAATTTATATTAATCGTTTAATATCAAGGTAATAAAAGTAATAATATTAAATGTTAATTTTCTTTATAATTTTATCCGTTATTAAATTTTTTTCCGTTTATAAAAACGTTTAAAAGTACGCGTTTTAAATTATCTATTAAGTTATCGCCGTTTTTCTTATCGGATACCTTTTTTAATACGTATTTTAATTAATAATTTTTATAGTTTATTAGGTCCGGGGCTTTAATAATAAATTTCGATTTTTTATAAAGTTATAAGAAAATCTTTTTCGAAAAATATTAATCGTTAGTAATTAAATTTTATTACGGTTTATTAAAACGTTACGATTTAAATAATTTTCCGGTTTATAAAATATTTTTTTAATAAAAAGTTATTAATATATAACGTATATAGCTTAATAGCTTAGTAATTGCAAACCTGGGTATTTTTTTTAACTATAATAAGCTTAGGTACCTTATTTCGGTTAATTTTAAGAAATAACTGGTTTAAATCCAGCTTAGGTTACCGTTTCTTTAGGTAATGCCAGTTTAAAAGAAATTAAACTAATTAGGGCTTCGGTTCCGTTACCGTGTTAGCGATAATTAAAGGGTGGCTGGGAATTAATTATAATTAAGGGCGTTAGGAATTAATTAATTAATCGGGTAAACTTTACTGTTAGTTGCCGTATTATATAATCCGCATTACGTTTTTCCGGTTTTTAACTAAAAAAGGACGGTTTTTTAAAAGGTATTTCCCGGTTATATTTATATAAAATTATTTATGTATATGTATGTAATAAACGGATTAGCTGTATGGATATATATAGCTAGATATTATAATGGCATTTTATTTTGTATATAACGTATATTTTATTATAATTTCGTTTTTTATTAATTTTTTTATAATATAACTTAAAAATATTAATATAAATATTAATTATAAGTTTTTTATTTATTATAATTTAAATTTTTTAAAATTTAATATTTATTATATTATTTATTCTAAAAAATTATTAATATTATTTATAATATTAAGGTTTATATTTAAATTTTAAAGTAGTTTATTTAAGTTATTTTTATAAAAGAAATAAATTTATAAAAATATAAAATTTTTTATAATTTTTTTATAAAGTTTATTTATTTATAATTTAAAGTAATTAATTAATTAAGTTTTAAGGTATTTATAAAGTTATTAAGTTTAAGTTATATTATTTAAGTTAAATTAAAAATATAAAATAATTATATTAATATTTTCGAATAGGATAATTATTAATAATTTTTACGGTAACGATAAATTATATTTCGAAACCGATTACGTAATACCGATAAGTTTTAATTTTAATAAACTTTATGTTTTTTAATTAATATAATAAGGGGAATTTTAAATAATAACTTAAAAAATATTAAGTTTTTTACGATAAACTTTAAATCCGTATAAAATAATTACTTTATAACTTTTTGTTAGTTTTACGATATTTATTTTTTTTAATTTTAATTAATTTTAAAAAACTTTTTTAAATTTTTATTAATTAAAATAATTAAAATATATCGGCTAAATCTAAATATAAAATCTTAATATTCCGTATTTCCGAAATTTTAATAAAAACGGTTTGGATTATATTACCCGATTTAAATAAAATAATTAGCCGAATAAAATATATTAATATTTTTATTAATATTAATAATTTTTTCGGAAAAAATCGGGTTTTATTTTTAATTTTCGGATATAATTTAATTTAAAATAATAAAAATAATTGATTTTACATAAATTTATATTAAAAAATATTTAATTTATAAAAAAATTATTAATAAAACTGGAAAATAATAATAACAAACTTAAAAACGTCGAAGTTTAATTTTTAAATCGATATAAAAAAAATTATAAACGATAATTTATCCGGTTATTCCGGATTATAAAAACCGTTTAAAATTTTATTAAAAATAGTTGTTAATAAAGGTATAATTAAGTAATTTACGAAAAAATAAAGGTTTAATAAAGTTTAATAATCGAAATAATATAATTTATTAATTTATTTAATTTAAATATATAATTATATCTTTTTTAAAAAATATTTTAAAATATTTAATTATTAAAGTTTTTTAAGTTTTTTTTAAATTATCTTATTATATTATTATATTAAATTCTTAAGTTATTATTATTTTAAACGTAAATATAAAAGGTTTTTTTCGTTTAATTAATTTAAATTTTTTAAATTATTAAAAATAAATTATTTTATTTATTATTATTTTAATGTTAATTACGTTTTTTTTATTTTTATTTTTTTTATAACTTAAGTAATTTTTCGTTAAATATCCGTATTTATTATAATTAAACAAAATAACTTCCTTTTTTTATTTTATATAGGCCTGGTATTTCGGAAATTATTATTATTATTTATTTTTTTTTTTAAACGTTATAAAATTTTTCGTTTTTCGTTTTATTAATACGATTATAAAATTTGTTATTAAAATTGTCGATTAATTATTAAAAGAAGTAATTAATTTATTTAATTATTAATTAAATCGTTTTATATTAATTATTAACGTAAATTTATATAATAATAAAAAATATAAAACTTTTTTTTAATTTAAGTTTTATATTATAACTTTTAAAATTTTATAATAAATTATACGTTTTTTATTAACGTTTTATATAATTAAACTGGATATACGATTAAGCTGGATATTTTTTAATATTTTGTAATAATTAAGTTTAATTAATTAATTATAATATATTAAATCTATTTAAATTAATTGGATTTTTTTTATTAAACGTATTTACCGTTTTATTATAAATACGCGTATTATATCCGGGCTTGCCGTAAACGTTATATTTTTATTTTTTTGTCGTAATTTTTTTATAATAATTATTTTCGGTTATTATTAATTATGATTATTTATTATTATTTTCCTTTATAATTATAAAAGTTTATATTTTTTTTTTGTAAATGTTTTTCTTTTTTAAAAACGTTTATTTTTAGTTTTCCGGCGTTTATTAAAAATATAGTTCGTTTCGTATAATAAGTTGTATTTTTCCTGGAAAAAAGCGTTTTTATATAATAATATTAAATTATTTTTTGTTAAAAGATTATCCGATTTAATTAATTTTGTCGGCGAGCTACTTTGGTAATTTTTAATTTGTTTTTATAAATAATATTTTTATCGAATTATTTTAATAATATTTTTAGGAATTTTTATAAATAGGAAAATAACGGAATTAATAAAAATAAGTAAAAAAATAATTAATATAAATATAATTAGAATTTTTAACTTAAAAAAACGCGATTAAGATTAAATAAGATAAAATTAATTACGGTAAATCCGGATTTAATATTATTGGTTGTTATAGTAATTTTAACCGTATTTTATCGAATAATAATTTTCGTAACTATTAAAAATAAAAAACGTTTTGATTTTTTCGTACGCGTTTGAATATAATAATCGAAATGTTAAATTAATTTTAAATTTAATTTATTTGTTATTTAACCGTTATCGTTTATAGTAATTTTTTTAATTAAGTAAAAGTAAGTTATTAATAAATTAACGAAAAAAATAGTTTTTCCCGGTAAAAATAATAAATAAAAGTAGGATTTAATTTTAAAAATTAATAATTTATATTATTGTAAATTATTTCCGATTTTTTTATTAAGTTTATTTAAGTTTTTTACGTTTTTCGGTATTAATAATTATTATATCTATTATTATAAGAAATTTTATTAAAAATTTAATTTTATCGAAATTATAAATTTTTTTTTTATAATACCGTATTTTGTAATAATAATCCGAATAAGTTTAAATTATATACGAAATATTTTTAAAATTTTATTTAATATTTTTTAATAATCGATTTTTCGAAATAAACGTATTTTAAGTTTTTTTTGTTATTTAATAAAATATAACGTTTAATTAATAATTAAAATTTTTTCGGTTAATGTTAATTTTTGTTTAAGAGAAATAATATCGGTTTGGACGCGTTTACCGTTATATTACGTTTGTAAAGTAAAATAAAGGATGTTATAAATAAAATTAAATTTTTTATAATTAAATTTCGGGTTTCGTTTTTTAGTTTAAACGGTTAAATTTATTTTTATTTTTTTTATAAAGCGTTTTATAATATTAATATTAAGAAATATACGATTAAAAATAAGGAGTTAAAATGGTTAAAAAAGTGTTTAATTTAATGGTATATTTAGTTTAATTATATAAAACGTTATATATAATTTTATTTAATTTTTTTAAAATTTTTTAATTTAGCTTTATAATTACGTAAGGTTTTTTATAATATTTAATATTTTAATTTTTTTATACGTTTTAATAATAACCTTTATAAAACGTAATTAATTAAGTTATTTTAATTTTATTTTATTTTCGTAATTAAATTTTTTTTAAAAAAAGGTTAAAGCGTTATTTTAAAGTTTTTAATTAATTTAACTTATTAAATAATTTTCTTTATTTAGCGAAAAGTTAAAACGTTTTTAATATAATTTTATATTTTTATTATTAAATTTCTTAAAACTTTCCTTTTTATTTTTTAAATAAACGTTTAATTCGTTAAAGTTATCCAAGTTATTAAAATTTAAAAAGTTATTAAAAATATTAAAAGAAATATTATAACGGCTTTTTTTTAAAAAAATCTTTAAATAAATTTAAAAATAATTTATCCGAATTGCCGGAATTTTTATATATTATACTTTTTTTTTTACGTAACTTTTTTTTTTTTGTTTTTTTTTTTCGGTAAATTAAGTTTTTTAATAAATTATGTTTTTAATTTCGTTTCGTTTTTTTTAAAAAAGTTAATCTTTTTTACGTCGTTTTTAACGGCGATAAAAGTTTTTATAAGTTTCTTGCTTTTTAAATTTTTTTTAAAAATATTTTTATAAATATTTATATTTTATAAATATCGTATTTTTTTTAAAACTACGTAATTGTATAATTAAATTAAATTAATTAATATATTATATTATTTCGGTTATTACGTTTTACCGAAATTTAATTTTTTTATAACCTTTATCGATAATTATTATTAAAGGAATTTTAAACGGTTTTTATAATCCGGAGCAGCTGGATAAATTATTATTTATAATTTTTTTATATTAAATTAAAAGTTAAAATTTTAAATTTTTAAGTTTTTTATTTTTTATTTTTATTTTTTTTAATAATTTTTTTATACGGTCGATATTTTTTATTATAAAATTATTTAATTTTTAATTATTTTTATTTTTATAAATTAAATTATATTCGAAAATTAAAAATAAAAATTAATTAAATTAATAAAAATATTTATATTTTTAATTTATTTTAAAGTTTTATAAAATTTAAAATTTTTTAATAAAAATATTTATAAAACTTTTATAATTACGGAATACGAATATTTTATAATAAGAATTACCCGGTATATTTTAATTATTATAATTAATAAAAATTCGAAAAATCGTAAAATTAATTAAGGTTAAAAATAATTAGTTTAAAGTTTTTATTTTTTTTTTAATTAATATTTAACATTTTTAATTATAAAATTAATAAAAAGTCGTAAAGTATTTATTTTATATAGATTTAAGGTTTACCGTAAAATATTTAATATTTTTTAAGTTATTATCTTTTAAAAAAAATTTTATCGAATTATAAAATTAAAAAAGTATAAAATTTATTAAGATCGAAATTTTGTTAATATTACGTAATAATTAGTTTTAAAATAAAGTTTTTCGTAATTAAGGCTTATAATTTATTATAACCGTATAAATTAATAATAATTATTATATTTAAAAATATTAAATAAAGTATTTATAATATTAATTATTAATATAATTATTTTATATTTTTAATTTAATTTAAATAATACGGCTTAAATTTAACGATTTTATATAATTTATTTAAATATATTTATAAATAATATTATTTTAATTATTAAATTTTATTAAATTTTTATTTTATAAATTATTTAATATTATTATTTTTTATTAATAATAATTTTTATAATCCGAAATAACCGGATTAATTATTTTTTATATTTTTTAATTTATATTAATTAAAAAGTTATATTTTAATTTTTTAAAATAAGTTAATTTTTTTATATTTTATTAATATTTTTATATTTAAAATAATTAAATTTAAGTTATAATATTTAAATTAAGTTAAAAATATAGAGTAATTATTTTAAAATATAATAATTATTAATAATTTTTATAATTACAATAAATTATATATCCTGTTTTTAAAAAGTTTTATTTTAAAACCGATTACGTAATATTAATAGGTTTCGATTTTAATAAAATTTATATTTTTTATAATTTAATAAAGGAAATTTTTTGAAAAATAAATAATATTTTAAAAAATATTAAGTTTTTTATAATAAACTTTAAATCCGTATAAGATAATTATTTTATTATTTTTTATTAATTTTATAACTTTTTTAACCCTTATCGATTTTATAATATTTTTTCGAATTTTTATTAAGTAAGATAATTAAAAAATATCCGTTAAATTTAAATTTAAAATTTTAATATTTCGTATTTTCGAAATTTTAATAAAAACGGTTTTAATTATATTACTTAGTTTAAATATATTAAACGAGCGAATATAATTTATTAATATTTTTTTTTATTAATAACGTGTTTTAAAAAATCGAATTTTATTTTTAATTTTTTAATATAATTTAATTTATAACCGTAAAAATAATCGATTTTTATATAAATTTATATTAAAAAATATGGAGATTTAATTTTTAAATCGATATAAAAAGAATTATAAATAATAATTTATCCGGTTATTTTAAATAACGAAAAACGTTTAAAATTCCGTTAAAAATTATTATTAATAAAAGTTATAAAAAGGTTAAATTTTAATAAAATTTAATAATTAAAGTAATATAATTTATTTATTTATTTATTTAAATTATATAAAGTAAAATATTATTAAAGTTATATTTATATATATATATATATATATAAAGTTAATTTATTTATTAAATATATATATACTTAGTTTTATATAAACGTAATAAGGAAATATTTTTTAAAAATCGTTTTTTTTAATTAAAGGCCGGAAAAACGTAATATAAGTTATATAATACGATAATTAATAATAAAATATACCCGATTAATTAATTAATTCTTAATGTCTTTAATCGTAACTAATTTAAAAACTTTTAGTTACTTTTTAATTATTACTAATACGATAATAAAACCGAAACCTTAATTAATTTAGCTTTTTTTTTAAATTAATATTACTTAAAAAAACGGTAATTTAAACTGGATTTAAATTAATAATCTTTTATAATTAATCGTAACAAAATGCTTAAATTTATTATAATTAAAAAAGATATCCAGGTTTACGATTATTAAATTATTAAGCTTTATTTAAATTATATAATTACGTTTTTTTAAAAAAAAAATTTTATACGTTAAATATTTTTATATTATAAATTAATATGTAATTTATTTATTTTTAAAAAGTCGATATAAATTTTTTAAAAATTAATAATATTCGGTTTTTTTACGTTTTTATATAAATTAAATAATATAAATAAAATTATTTCTATTAAAATTTAAAATATACGAAATATTAAAAATTTATATTTAAATTTAACAGGTATATTTTAATTATTTTACTTAATTAAAATTTAAAATAATAATTTAATTATATTTTTTTTAATATATTTATCGTATTAATAATTTTTTTAATTATAAAATCGATCGAAATTAAAAAATAATTAATTTTAAATTTTTAATTTTTTTTAATTAATATTTAATATTTTTTAAATTATTACTTTTTAAATAAGTTCTTTTATTAAATCGTAAAATTAAAAATATTAGCAATTATAATAATTAAATATAAAATATTAATATAAATATTTTATATTAATAATCTTATAAATTAAAAACGTTTAAAATAAATTGCTTTTATATATATAATTTATATTTAAAAAGTTCTTTTATAATTAAAAATATTTTAAGTAATATTTTTTAACTTAAACCTATTAATTGTAATTATTTTAAAATATTAACTACTAATATGCCTTTTTATTTTAAATAATTTCGGTTATTAAATCCGTCGGTTTTAAATATTTTTTAATTCGTTTTATATTTTTTTAAATTTTAAGTTCGTTATAAATAGTTCGAAATTAATTTTATTAAAGGGTTTTATTAACCCGTTTACTGGGTTATTTTTACTTTTTACGTATTAAAAGTTAATATTGTTTTTTTATATCGGTTAATATACGTTATAATATTCTAGTTAAATATAAAGCTTTTTCCGTATTATTTATATTTTTATTATTTATTTTAACCTATTTATATTATTTTCTAAAATAAAAATGAAATATTTAAATATAAATTTTAATTTTATTTAAAAATTTTTAATTTTAATTATTTCCGTTATAGTTATTTTTATTTTTACTTATTTTGTTTTAATAATATATTTAATAATAAGATTTTATAGTTTTAAAATTTATAATACGGGCGTTTTAATTATAAAAAATATATAATTTATTATAAATTTAATTAATTTATTTTTTACAAAATTTATATTTATTATTCCGAATAAATTTAAGTTATTATATTTCCGGTACCGAAAAAATATGTTTCTTATATTATTTAAGTATTATAATAATTATTTAATATATTTTTAATATTTAAATAACGAATTATTTATAAATTTAATTTAAGTTAACATTATAAATATTATATCCGGTTTATTAATATAATTAAAAAAGTTAAATTTCTTTATAAAGTTTATATATTCGTATGTTTTTTTAATTACGCCTTTATTTTTTACAGCATATTTTAAGTAATTTTTAATAAATAGTATAAATTATTTTTATATAACATTTAATCCTATTAATTTTAATAACTTTTTAATATATTATTATTAGTTTAATTTAATATTTCCCGTTAATAAAAAACGGATAATTTATATATTTAAATATTAATTAATGTTTTTATGTTTTTAATAAATATATTTTTAATTATTTTTAACGATATTTTTAAAACGTTATTTATTAAGGTTGAAAAGTAAAAAGTTATTTATATATAAGGTAATAACGTTTTTTATTTTCGGATTATAATATATTATATTATCGGAAATTAACGGGCGAAAATTTTATTTCGTAAGTATTTTTTTTATTAAGTAGTTTCGGCTTATTTTAAGCCGTATAAAGGATTTATTAATTTAATAATTTTTTTAAAAGAGAATTAATATTTTATTTTATTTTCCGGGTATACGTCGAAATATTTTTTTAATATAGGAAAAAGCTTTATAAATTTTTTTTTAAATTACTATTTATGTAAATAACGATAAAATCGATTTGGAATATATATTAACCTAAGGTAATAACTAACGTTATTAGGATTTTTAATATATAACTTTTATAATATTAGTTAGCGTTTTATTATAATTAATTCTTTTCCGTTAAGTAAATTCTTTAATATAAATCCGGGCCTTATATTTTTTTAGTTTTTTTGTAAACGTAAATTTTTTTTAAATATTTATTTTATATTTATTAAGTATCCGTATACTTTATTATTTAGTGTAAAATAAAAGGTTCCGCGTTAAAGGTTTTTTTAAATTTTAATAAAAATAACCCTAAGTTATATTTGGCGTTTTAAACTTTTTATAGTTTTTTTAGTAATAAACCGTTATTTATTATAACGTATAATTTATAACCGTTTTTGTTTTAATTTTTAATATTTAATAATAGGTAAAAATAAAAAAGGTCATTATTATTACTTTTTTAAGTTAAAATTAATTTTAGTTTACGTATTAATTTTAGTATTTCGTTTAAAGTTTTTAAGATATATAATTCGAAAACCGTTTTTTTCGGGCGTTTTTATTTATTTAATTTACTTAGTTTTTTAGTTTATATCGTTTTTTAAAACGATATTATTATTATTATTTTTTATTTTACTATTTTGTTTTTAATAGTATTTTAATTATTTTTATATAGGTTACGGAAATAATAAAATAATATTTTTCGGATTAAAAGGTTATTTTAGTTTTTTTAGGTTTTTATAAATAATAATATTCTCCCTAGAGAAGACGTAACCGTAAAACCAAATTAAATAAATAAATAGATTATGTTATCGGTTATTAAGCTTTACTAAACCCCAACCTTATAGATAATTTCAAACTGCCTAGTTATACCCCTATCGACGACCATTCTTAACGGAATTCTGGACGGTTTTCGCAATCCGGAATAACCAGATAAATTATCGTTCGTAATTTTCCAATTTATATCGATTTAAAAATGAAACTTCGACATTTTTAAACCCGTTATCGTTATCTTTTAATTTTATTAATAATTCTTTTATAAGCCGGATATTTTTTAATATAAATTTACGTAAAAACCGATTATTTTTACCGTTTTAAATTAAATTATATCCGAAAATTAAAAATAAAACCCGATTTTTTTCGGATAAATTATTAATATCGACGGAAATATCGATATATTTTATTCAGCCGATTATTTTATTTAAATCGGGTAATTTAATCGAAACCGTTTCCGTCGAAATTCCGGAAATACGGAATACAGGGATTTTATATTCGGATTTAACCGGTATATTTTAATTATCTTAATTAATAAAAATTTAAAAAAATACCTTAAAATTAATCGAAATTAAAAAAATCGTAAAACTGGCAAAAGGTCGTAAAGCAACTATTTTATACGGACTTAAAATTTACCGCGAAAAATTTAATATCTTTTAAATTATTATTTAAAATTCCCCTTACTAAATTAACTAAAAAATATAAAATTTATTAAGGTCGAAACTTATCGGTATTACGCAATTAATTTCGAAATAAAACTTTTCGTAACCAAGATATAATTTATTATTACCGTAAAAACCATTAATAATAACCGTATTCGAAAATACTAGGTAAAATATTTATCGTATTAATTATTAATATAATTACTTTATATCTTTAGCTCAGCCTGGATAATACGGCTTAAACCTAACAACCTTACATAAATAATAATATACGGTATTATTAATAATTTACCGCTTTTTAGCAATCATATTTTATAATTATATATTCTTTAATAACTTAGCAATATTTCTTTTATTTTATAAATTATTAGTTTTTTTAATTTGGTTTTATAATTTTTATTAATTAGAATTATATATTTATTATTAAAGATCTAAAAGTTATTATTATTAAGCTTATAAGATTTATTAAGTTTAAATACGTTTTTAAAATATTTAATTAATATTACGTTTTTTATTATTAATTATCTAGTTTTATTAACAGTATGCGTTATTACTTTTATTATAAGGTTTTAAAAATATATTAATATTTTTATTTAGTTCGTAATAATGCGTATTTTATTTTAAAAGCATTATATTCTTTATTTTGCGATTTTATTTTAATATTAATTATAAACGTTAGAAATTATTAATTTAATAATAACGTTCTTAAATATTTAAATATCCGGATAATATATATATATAAACTTTGTTATATTTCGTTTCTGGTTTTAAATAAATAATATTTTTTATAACGCAATAAGTTATTTATAATAAGCCCGAAATAACCGTTATTTTCGATATTAATAGGTTTAACGGTTTTTATATTATATTAAATAATTTTTTTTACGTATATTACTTTTTATTATAAGTTAGTAAACGGTAGTTTCCGTATTTCTTTTAATTATAAATTATATAAAAAAGTAATTTTATATCGTTAAGATTTAAATTTATTTTCGTAAACCTTTTAATAATTTAAATTAATCCTTTAATATTAAGGTAGTAAAAGTGCTAGTATTAAAGGATAATTTTTTTATAATTTTATTTATTATAAAAACTTTTCCGTTTTTAAATATTTTTATAAAGGTTATTCTTAGGTTATTAATTAAATTACCGTTATTTTTCTTATTAAATATCTTTTTAGTGCGTATCTTTATTAATAATCCTTATTATTTAAAGATTTCAAGCCCTTAATAATAAGTTCCGGTTTTTATGAAATTATAAAAAAAATCTTTTTTAAAAAACGTTAATAATTGTTAATTTAAATTTATTAGGGCTAATTAAGGTATTTTTGTTTAAGTAATTTTTTTTGTAAAATATCTTTTTAAAGAATACTTTTAACGGAAAATCGTTAATATATAACGTATATTTTATTATAATTTCGTTGTTTTTTTATTAAGGCTTTTTAAAGGCCATTTTATAGTACCGATAAAGGTAATAATTATAGGTTTTTTATTTATTATAATATAAATTCCTTTAAACTTAATATTTAATATTAAGTTCTTTTCGAAATCGCTTATATTATTAATAATATTAATATTTACTTTTAAATCTTAAAATAATTTGTTTTTATTATTTTTTATAAAGTAGTATAAATATAAAAGTATAGCGCTATTTATAACTATCGCCTTAATTGCTTTAAGGTAATTAATTATTATAATTTTAAGGTTTTCGGTTACTTATAGCCGTAATTTAAGGTAATCGGTTTTTCATAACTTAAAGCTTTTAACCCTTATAATTCTTTAAATTATTTCCTAAATTATTTTATCGTATTACTGTATAAAATCCTAAAGTTATTATTCGTTAACGTAAACGTTAAAAGTTTTTCTATTTAAACGGTATAAGTTTTTTAAACATTTAGAAATAAATTGTTTTTCGCTTTAATTACCGTTACGAGTATTACGAAAGTTGTTACTTTAGTTATTTTAATTATTATTACCATTATTATTACGTTAGCTATTATTTTATCTTTACTTTTTTTTTTACCCTTGCCGTTTTTTTACGGCTTAAAGCAGTTCTTTGCTAAATACCCATATTTGCTATAGTTAAAACAAAGTAACTTTCCGTTTTTATTTTATATAAGCTTATTATTTCGAAAGTTATTATTATTATTTTTATTTTCTTTGTCTTTTTGTACGTTAGCAAACCGTCCGTTATTTTTATTTTTTTTGTTAAATCGGTTGTAAAATTCGTTGTTAAAGTTGTTAATTAATTACTGGAAGAAATAATCCGTTTGCCGTAATATTAATTGAATAGTTTTATATTAATTGTTAATGCGGTTCTTTATAGCAGTAAGGAATATAATAATTTATTTTTCTGTTTTAAGTTATATATTATAACCTTTTATCTTACGGAAAAGCTTTTAAAACTTAGTAATAAATTATACCAGGTTTCTTTTATTATAATTAACTTTATTAAGCTCCTTTTAAAAAGACCTTTACCTAGCTTTATTTATCGTTATATAAACTTTCCGGAACGTTTTTAATATTTTCGTATTTTTTTTATATTTATAATTAACTTTAAAAGCGCCTTTTTATTGGTTTTAATAATAGTTTTTATTAAACGGAGCTAATTTAATTAACTTAATTTTATTTCGTTTTTATAATTAATTTTTTTTTCTATTATAAAATTTAAGGTGTTATTTTAAAGCTTTTAATTAGCCTATTTTACTAAGTAATTTTTTTATTTAGTAAAAAGTTAAAACGTTTTTAACGTAATTTTATATTTATATTATTAAACTTTTTAAAATCTTTTTTTTAAACGAACGTTTAATTCGTTAAAGCTGTTTAAGTTATTAAAATTCGAAAAATTATTAGGGATATTAAGGGAATTATTTAAATTATCGGGATTATCGCGTATTATTTTTTTTCCTTTAAGTAATTTGCTTTTTTTTTTCGGGAAATCGGGTTTTTTTATGGATTACTTTTTAAGTTTTATTTCGCCTTTTTTTAATAAGTTAATCTTTTTTATCGTTTTCTAATATAATAAATACTTTTTTAAAGCTATTAATCTTAATTTTAAGCGGTACGTTTTATAATATTTTTAATTATATATTTATATTACGTAAGTTTTTAAAATTCCGTATCTTAAATTAAAACGTATTTAATAACTGTATTATTATAATATTTATACGTTTTATACTATTGTTATTTTTTTCGTTTTAAAATTTTAACTTTTTAACCTTTTTTTTAACCTATTAATATATATTTTTTTATACTTTAACGTTATATTTAATATTACTTACATTAATACTTAAGAACGTATAAAACTTATTTAAGTTCGTTATAATTTGTTATTTTTAAAAAAAGGTTTTAAATTAATTCTTTTTTAATTATTAAAGTAATAAAGTATCTTTTAAAAACGCTCCGAAAGCAGGTTTTTTTCTTACAGCTTTATTTAATATAAACTTTTATTTTTCCTTTTTTTTTTATATAAAATTCGTCCTGGGAAATATCTTTATTATAAAAAAGTTTTAATTAAAGAAAAAAAATAAGGTTTCGAATAAGCTATTTTACTTAATAAAAAGTCACCTAAGGTTTTATTATTTGCTCGTTATTATTAATTGCTTAATTTTTTTTTATCGTTAATTAAACGATTCTTTTTCGAATCTTATACTTTTTTTATTAACTTAACTTATAAATAATTATTTTATATAACGTATTAAGTTGTTAATTAACTAGAAAATATTATTATATTAATAGTTACAGTAATTAAATATAGGATATTAACGTAAAAGTTTTATATTAATAATCTTATAAATTAAAAACGTTTAAAATAAGCCGCCTTTATATATATAATCCATGCTTAAAAGGGTTTTTTTTATAATAAAAAATATCCCAAGTAATATTCTTTAATCTAAGCCTATTAGCCGTAATTATTTTAAAGTACTAACTATCGATAAAAAGTAATAAAGTTTATTAAAGTTAAAATTTATTAATATTATATAATAATTAATTCGAAATAACGTTTTATAAAATTAAAATATATAATTTATTTTAACCGTAAAAATTAAATATAATATTTATCGTATTTTTAATTTAACTTAAATAATATAATTTAAAATTAATTAAATTTATATAAACTTAATATATAATACTTATTTTATTAGTTATTAATATAATTATTTATATTTTTAATTTAATTTAAATAATAAATTTTAAATTAATTATAAATATATATAAAAAATTATATAATTAAAATATAAAATATAATTTATAAATAAACTTTATTTAATATAATAATTATAATTAATAAATATTAATTATAAATGTGTTTTTACGTTATATAATTTTATATTCGGTTAATTATTAATATAAGTTTTATTATATATATATAATTCGGATTTATTTTTAATTATAATATTAAAAAATTTATAAAATCGATATTATCTTAATAGCTTAGTAGTTACGAACCTGGGTGTCTTTTTTAATTACGACAGGCTTAGGCACCCTGTTACGGTTAGGCGCAAAAGACAGTTGGTTCGAATCCAGCTTAGGACGCCGGTTTCTTTAGGTAGCGCCAGCTTAGAGAACTTGACCAATTGGAGCTTCGGCTCCGCCACCGTGTCGGCGACAATTAAGGGGTAGCTGAGGGCTCTTTGGAACCAGCCGCGATTAGGGGCTCTAAGAACTAATTAATTTAATCGTATATCTTATCGTTAATTGCCGTATTACATAATCCGCATTACGTTTTTCCGGTTATTACTAAGAAGGGACGGTTTTTAAAAGGGTGCTCCCCGGTCGTATTATATAATCCTTTATACATGTATATAGTAAATAAATTAGCTATATATAGCTAAATACCTTAATAGTACTTTACCTTATATATACTCTATAAAATCGTTATTATATAATTTCTATATATTAAATTATAAAAAAGTAATAAAAGTAAATATAATATTAATATTTTAAATAATTAATTATAATAAAATTATAATATATATATATAATTTTATATAAAAATTAAAATTTAAAAATAACAAATTAATTAATATTTTTAAATACTTATAAAATATCTTATAGTTATTATTATTTTATACTTAAAAATAAGTTTTAAAAACGCTGTTTTTAAAAAATTATAAATTATATCTTTATTATTTATTTTAATTAAATTAATATATATATTTAATAAACTCTTTTATTATATAATTATAATTTACGATTTATTAATTTATAATAAAAAGAATTAAATTTTAAATTTTATTTTAATGTTAAAAAGCGGTATTTAAATATTTTTAAAAAAAATTAAGAATTATAAAAAAACATATTATTATATTATTACGCTATTAACTTTATAAACTTTTAAAAAAGTATTATTTTAACGAGTATTATTAAGACTTATTATATAAGATTAAGTGCTATTCGAGGTATCTAGTTATATATATATATAATATATAACATATAGCTAATTTACTTACTAAGTATATATATAATTAATTTAATATTAACGTAATCGGAAAGTACCTTTTAAAAACCGTTTCTTTTTAATAAAGGCAGGAAAAACGTAATGTAAATTATAAACACGGTAATTAATAATAAGATATACGACTTAATTAGTTTTTAAAGCCCCTAATTAATTAATCTAATAGTCGACAATACAGTGGCGGAGCCGAAGCTCTAAGTTGGTCTAGCTTTCTAGGCTGGCGCCACCTAGAAAACGGGGTTCTAAGCTGGATTCGAACCAACTGTCTTTTGCGGTTAATCGCTAACAGGGTACCCAAGCCCGCCGTAATTAAAAAAGACATCCAGGCTCGCAACTACTAAGCTATTAGAATATTAAGACTTATTATATTAAAGCTTTTATATATAAAGGCTAATATTTTATATTATTCCCCCTTTTATAAAACTTTTATTTCGAAAATTACCGAACGCTTTTTTTAACGGTTAGATTTTTAATATTAAATTTTTTTTTCGTATATAATAGCTTTTATAAAATTTATTATAATTTTACTAATAACTTTAACATATTTATTATTTAAAATAAGCTAAGAAAAAACCTTATATTATAATTAAAAGAAGCGTTACGTACGTAATATTAAAAAAAAATCGGGTTTTCCGATAATTTTTTAACCGGCTACCGTTTTATCGACATTCGGTTTTATCGCTTTTATAACGGAATAAAACGGGCCTTTTTCGGGCTATAATATTAACCTTTTAATTAGGCTTAATACAGCGGCAGGGGTAGCCAGCCCCGTAATACCCCCAGCCATAATAGCTAGTTATTTCTGGCAAGTGTGCCCTAAGCGGTAACCGAACCGTCGCCCTTGGTGTGAAGTCGCTGAGACAATGTAAGGAAACGTACCACTGCACTGTTAAGCCATCGGCCCCACGACCCCCTAAAAGGGTGTCGTCTCAGCGACTGTTGCTGAGACCTACTGTATTAGAGCTTTTATGTGTGGGAGCTGATTCCTTACAAAAACGAGCCAGGGAGGTCTAAGCTCGCTAAGGTAAGTTATAGAGTCCTTGCTATAATTGTCAGCAAGCTGATATACCAAGTTCGAGAACACCCGCAATCCATTACTTGGACCTACTCGCAGGTGTTCATTCACCTTGCAAGTACTTACCGGAGTCTGCCGAAACAATGCCCTCGTTTGAGCATAGGGCAGTAAGTTCCGAAGGTAGTGGCTGAATGTTATTACATTGATCTTTTTGGGGCATGACCATCTAAGTACCCCGTGCAATATCTCTATATAGATTGGTACTCACTGCGCCTAAAATCGGCGGTGTACTTCGTGGACAGCCTCCAACCCAACACTGGCTGAGCGCACCTTCCCACGTCACCTGGGCATGCACGCTCTAGTATCGTCGACTGCCGGAATGCCATAGAATCGTGGTAGGAGGCTCGGGCGGACGAACTACTACCGGGTCCACAGCAAGAAGGATACCCGGTGAATTGAGGATGCTAGAGCTCATCCTAGGGGAAGGAGAGGCAAGAAAGCAAGGCGCACGTCAGAAAGCCACCGTGAAGTTCCTAGCGCGCGATGCGTAGGTAGATAGGTACTTCGTTTTGGGTTCAAGATTTGATTCCATGTCCCGTGGGCGTCATTCATATCCTTCGTTACTAGGTACCAAGCAAAATGTGGTGTCTTCCTTTCCCGCTTGACAAATACAACCCGTTGCGTTTCATGCGATGCCATGTAAAATACAAATCGATCTGTGGTATTCCAACCAACCCTCCGCTAGATAGGGATGGGTTCCAAAAACGCCAAACACTCCCAATGCGCCCTCATTTTCGCCCCGTGCTATATATGCATGTATGTGTACCACTCTCTCATCGGCCATATTTATTTCTCAGCAATTCTCGTTCGTGACCAAGTCTGGAGGGATCGGCGTGTCCCTCCTGCGCTCCGTACCGGGGTCCATCAAGTCCATAGACCCCAACCGGTCCCGCTTTGCCGCATTGCTTCCGAGGAGCGCTGTCGCGACGGTGGGTGTCTTCACGTCAAGCTCCATGCCGTAGGGCGTAGTCGCCCGACTCGAATCTATGCTCTCCGTCCCCGACATCTCGACATCCATGCCATCATCCGCCGCATCCGACTCGGACTCCGCCGCCGCGTGCTCGACGCTAACGTGGACGGCCGTCAGCGGTTCCGGCGTCGCGCCCGCTTTGACGGATACGGGTGTCCGTGACGTAACCAGCATCGGCACTGACACCCTGGGCGTGGAAGCCTCACTGGCCACCGCCTCCCTGATCCCACGCATCGCGCCGCTCTCGCCCTCCTCATCGTCCTTGTTGCCGATGGTCCAGACCCAGCGCCGCTTCTTCTCCTTCTTCTTGCTGCTGCCGCGCTTCCGGACGCCCCCATCGGGTCGCGGCGAGAGGGCGACGGGCGTCTCCGTGCCCAGACCCGTCATGCGCCGGCGCATCTCCTCGAACGGCCCCGGGGTTTGTCCCCCGTAGCGCGTCTCGTCCCCGGAGTAGGCCATGGCAAGGTCCAGCACCATCTCGGAGTCCTCGACGGTCGGCGACGGGGTGTACGGCGACGCCTCCTCGACGAGCAGGTCGATGTGCGACCTCGTGTACTTCTCCGTGGTGATGGTCTGCGTCAGGGGGCTCTCGTACCCGACCCGCCTGGCCGCCTTTTCCTGCAGGCGCCGAGACTGTCTCCTCGGCGAGATGGGAGACTTTGCGCTGGCTGGTGGTAGAGGTGAGTTACGGAGTATACTATGGAGAGAACGGTTGTGATTATATGGGGCCTTGGCAGCTGATCCGAATGGAGCATACATGACCCGACGACGAGTCTGAGCTGGTGATACTGGCACACCCCGATCACCTCTCTCGGTATTGGGGAAGCTGAAAGACTTCTGTCCCGAGGGCTCGGTGGCTCCGGCAGATAGCGGCGGCGTCGCTGTCATCTGTTGGCTAGGAAAGACGATGTCCATCTGCTGGGCGGGGGACATGGGATTAGCACTGAGCGGCGTGTCGGGATATATCGCAGTGAATGGGGTCTGCAACCACTGCTGGTGGCCCCCGAGGGACTCTGAGTCAGTCTGCAGCCTGAGAGTATTGATCGCTGTCAGGGGTGTCGACTGGACCGGCGTTGACCTCTCGATAGCGGTTACATAGACATTGGATAGAGTGTTGAAAGACGTCGGAGACTTGGGGTCGGCATTTGCCAGCGAGGACCTCCTAGTCCTGCCATGAGAGCTCGCCGCAGACTTGGTCTGAAGAGACAGTTTTGGCCTCTTCGGGGCAACTGGGCCGGCCATGTTTACGGCTTACTAATGCACTTGGAATATGAGAGTTTCAACTTCGAAATATAATATGTGGAATGGTGAAGCCAAGAGGATCCCGGGGAAGTTCGTTAAAGTCTGTCACTCAGCCCGTGAAACCGGCAGACGAGGCCTTCCAAGCAACCTCCCAGCCGTCGAGGACGTACCGAGTGCAACAAGAGTTAATTGTGATTAGGATCTCCACCAGGCAGAGGGGGACGGCGGCTATATAATATCCAGCTGTTTGCAAGCCAACAACCCGGCAGGCAGGGAAGGGATGACAGGGGTAGAAAGACACCCCAGCTCAAGCGCCTGACCATATCGAACTAATGCAAGACGCAGCATAAAGCAACAATTAGACGCGAAGGCGCATGCGCAAAAGGATAAGACTGGGCGGAAACAGCACGCGAAGGATCTGGGAACTATGGAAGAGTCAGCTAGAACAGTGGAACAGCATAGGCCGGGACGACTCCTGAGGGGACTCGACGAGACGGTGAGGAGAAGAGTAAGCAGTTGGTTGGCTATAACAAGAAAACGGGGTCCGTGGGCGTACGTATGTCGCAGGCGCAAGCGCCGACCCATCCTGGCTTCTGACGCCAACCCTGTTAGACACAGCCAATAGCTGACGTCGCGAGATCGGCTACGGACTCGTGGGCGCGAGATAGTGGCCTCATACGGCGTCTATTCTCTGGGCTTTCAGCAATCAAGCTAGCCCCCGCATTCCTCACGATAAGGCATTTCCCGCCTTTCACCCACCTCGCAGGTAGGTTCCTCATCATCAAGGAATCTTGTGATGGAAGGTGGTTTGGAAACCAATGTCTACGCAGTAGAAATATGCTTCGGCGACATCTGCTCGGCACGATCTCGATCCGCTTGGGGGATGAGGCTTTGAAAGGGGGCAGGTGACTAACATTAGGCGCGGCTTGGCTGTTTGTTCTTCCATATTAGTCCAACAAGGAATGCTGAGCAAGCAAGGGATGACCAGGCATTGCAGTAATCCGCGACGACCGGACCACCTAACGTGGCGTAGAGCGGCATTTCGTTTTGTGCAGCCGTAACTCGAGTGGTTGCGGGATTAATTGAAGCTCTCTTATGACCGCTGTCTACGGAGCCCGCTACTGTGGATCATCACTATCGCCGAGAGCTTGATGTTGGGAGTAACAAAGCAAGTAAGTGTATGGTTTTGTTTTGCTCGGAATTGACTGGCACAGTTGTTCGGCCGAAACAGGATCGCCGCTCAGTCAATCCAAATTAAGCCTGAATGAAACTTTGTCATGTTTTGTTTGTGGCGTAGCCGGCTTACTGGAAACTGCATACGTTGCCTCTTGTGCTGTGCCACGACCAGTCTTTGCTGGTTACGGTCGATGTGTGAATCGACAGCGAAGAACAAGTCGACTGACTGATAACTGCCTAAGTAGGCAATTAATATTAGGACGATTGTCAATCGACTCTCCAAGTAGAATATGAGGCACCTCATCCCATTTTTAGCAAAGCAGAAATATTTATACATAGAACATCTTGATGGGGGCTAAGGGACATGTTGAGGTAGCGCTTTTATGATCTATGTTAAGCATTGACCGGGCTGCCTTTGTTTTCTCCAATTAAGCAGCTTCCCGAATTTAGTGAAAATTTAACGACGGCTTTTCCGACCTTCCGATATTGCACTTTTAACACATACAAAGTTACATACACAGGAATGTCCAGTCACCTCATAGTCTTTCCAAGGTGTACATATATGGCATGTCAGGCACGCATCCCACTAAGGAATCAGATGACATCCACAATTTTCATTGACTTGGAAACTTCCTAATTTGCCTTGAGGGGAAGTAGACACGTCTCGGCGCATTCGTAATCCAAACAAACATGGATCAGGATGAAGTCAGCAGTAGCGGCAACGGTCACCACAGCGCTGCCCGCCCAGCCTCAGCATGGGGCCGCCAGGGCCAAAGTCGGCGAGGAGAAGAACAAGGAAGCAGACGGTGATGACCGCGTCATACTGCATTTCGACTACGACTGCTTCTATGCTAGCGTGATCGAGAACGCGCACCCGGCGCTGCGGACGCGGCCGCTGGGCGTGCGGCAGAAGAGCATCCTGGCGACGTGCAACTACGTGGCGCGGACGCGCGGCGTGCGCAAGCTGATGCCCGTGGCGCAGGCGCGGGCCGCGTGCCCGGACCTCGTGGTCGTGTGCGGCGAGGACCTGGCGCCGTTCCGCGACGCGTCGAGGCGGCTGTGGGCGTTCCTGCGCGGCGCCGTCGCGGGCGCCCGCACCGAGCGCCTCGGGCTCGACGAGGTCTTCCTCGACGTCACCGCCGCCGTCGTCTACAACCGTGCGCTGCTGAACCCTAACGCCCTGCGCGACTCGTTCTTCCACCTCTCCGCCGAGGACCCGGAGAGGGGGTTCACCTTCGACGCCACGCGGTTCGCCGGCTGCGTGCACCCGCCGCCCGACGGACAGGGGGAGCAACATGCCGGTGCCGGTGCTGCCGTACTTGACGATCCCGTGCGCGTGCGGCTGATGCTCGCGTCGCATCTGGCGGGCTACCTACGCCGGAGGCTAGAGGAGGACTTCGGATACACGTCGAGCGGCGGGATATCCACCAACAAAGTGCTAGCCAAGCTCGTGGGCAGCGTCAACAAGCCGCGGAACCAGACCACGCTCCTCCCCGTCCAGGGGGAGAACACGATCCAGGAGTTCCTGGACGCGCACCAGATCCGCGAGATCCCCGGCATAGGATCCCGCACCAGCTCCATTATCGCGGACCACCTGTTCCCACCCGGAAAGGCCGTACGCGCCGGCCACCAGGAGCCGGAGCAGCAGACACCCAGCGGCATTACCGTCCGGGACGTCCTCCGGTACCCGGACATGTCGCCCGCGCTCCTGTCCCGAATCCTCGACCGCCCCGGCGCGGAGCGCGGCGGCGGCAAGAAGATTTGGAACCTGCTGCACGGGCGGGACGCCTCCGAGGTGAAGGAGGCTGGCGTCGCGCCGACGCAGATCAGCGTCGAAGACACGTACATGGCGCGCCCGCTGAACACCCTCCCGGAGGCGCTCCGCGAGCTGAGCGTCCTCGCCACCTCCCTCGTGCGGCGGATGCGCGCCGACCTCACCACCGCAGCAGAGGAGCTCACGGATCCCTCCTCCGCCGGCTCTGCCGGCCTTCCTCTCGGGACGCAACAAAAGCGGCGCTGGCTCGCATACCCCAAGACACTGCGCCTATCGACGTGCGCGCACCCCGGCAAGTCGGGATCCGTTTCTTCCACGTCGAATCCCAGCTTCTCGCGGATCTCGCGGAGCCAGCCCCTGCCGAGCTTCGCGCTCGACCTCGGGCGGCCGTGCGCCGAGGTCGCGGAGCGGCTCGTGCGCGAGGCGCTGCTGCCGCTGTTCCGGCGCCTGCACGTCGGGAGGGCGGCGGGCTGGAACCTGGCGCTGCTCAACGTCTGCGTCGCGAACATGGTGCCTGTGGCGGGGGACGGCAGTAGCGGCAGCGGCGGCGGGGCGGGTGGGCGTGACATCTCGCGCATGTTCCGGACGCAGGGGGAGAGGCTGCGTGAGTGGAGCGCGTGGGACGATGATGCGACAACGACCACGACCACGACCACGACCATGATGTCTTCACCTTCGCTTAGCCCTCCTCGTGACAGGAATGATCTTTTTGATGGTAAAGCCGAGGGCGGAGCCGTGGCGAATGGTGGTAGCGAGGAGAAGAATGACGTCGAGGATGCGGGTTCCGCTTCGGCAGAGACGGAGCTGTGGGCGGTTGACGACGGTGATAGCGATTCGGACGTGGGATGGGAGGACGAGGACGGGGACTCAGTAGCACAGCAGAGGTGCGCGGCGTGTGGACACGTGGTGCCGACCTTCGCGATGTCCGCACACGAGAGGTTCCACGCCATGGGCGACTAACGCGGGGAAGCCTCCTCGTCCTCACCAAACTCCCCTTTTTTATGCTTGGGAACGTTGTTTTTATAGATACCCCATATTCCGCGTTTCACATTTTCTCCAAGTTAAGAAGCCTAGCTTTTCCCGAACAGCACATGTAGAGATGGTCGGCCAGGTGAATTAGGGTATTACTATCTCGCAGATCTGTAAGCCGCGTTCTCGTCAACCTTCTTCATCTGCTCGAGGATTTTGCTGGGTAGTTCCGTGTCGATCGCCTTGCCATTTATTATAAACAGTCCGAGGTATCAAACTACCCCCGCGCCATGACGAGAGCGCCCCCTGTTTAACGTCAGAACATACCACCTCTAAGCTTATACCAACACAGAAACTCCAGATGTAGGTATCATATTTATTCACAAGCAGGATCCGCAGCTATCGTCATTAATAATAATAACTAGAGGTGCTTACCACGAGATCACCGCTTAGCCAGCTCTTCGTTGCCCCTTATCAGATCTTCCAGCCAGTCGGCTGCCATGGTCAGCATCATACTCTTACTATAACCGCTAGAGCTCAGATTTGGCACGATCTGACAGAGCTCCTGGTATCCTTCCTTGATCGCCCCCCTTCTCTTCTGTTCGCTCTTGATATGATTCTCTCTCTTCTGGGCCTCCGACAGGTTCTCCCGTGGTGCCTTGCTTCCACTTGCTCCAGACTTTCTCCGTTTCCCGGACGCATCTCTGGTCGTTGATGTTGGTGTTGAGCTCTCAGCAGGCTCGTTTGCGTCAGCTTTTGATTTCCGTTTCTTGGCTGCAGACTTCGGCGGTATTGGTGACAAGGTATCGCCATCTTCTTCTGCTTCTTCCTTCGGCCTGCTTTTCCGGCGTTTCGGAGGGGACGCTGCGGGAGGATGCTCTTCTTCTATATGCCCATCCGGATCCCCACCTGGCACTTCACCAGAGCTGCTCTCTCCGTTCCCTGTAGGACTAGAGGGCCGTGTGGTAGCTGCACTTCCACTGAGCTGGAGGCATTTGAGATAATTTATGCGCTCCTGTTCGAGAGCTTCGTGGGTTTCGTTTCGGGAGGTCGGAACAAACCCTTGCGGCCTGGCAAAACTCGCGTCAGAACCCCATTGAAGCCCCGGGGCCTCACCCATCCGCTGCATGTTTGACCCGCTGGGCTCTGCAAACATTGGATTTCTGAAGAGGTTATCAGGTTCAACTGGCGGAGTAGGAGGTACCGGTGTCCTCTTCCGATCCGCCTTTACGTGGTGTCGGGGCAGTGACCTCGTGTTCTCCATATGATGATGCACATGATGCAGGGGAGCGCCTGTTCTGTTGCCCATACCGTTATTCCGAAGCGGTTGACTACTATGGTGGCCAGTTTGGAGAGCCGCCAAGACAGCAGCGACATCGGCCTGAGCGCTGGCGTCTAAGGGCGTCTGAGGTGAAGGGCGGTGGTGTGGCTGTACCATATGTTGCTGTGAAGGTGGGATCATAGCTTGCCCGTAACCGAATGTATCGGGTATGGACGTAGCTGGCATTCCTTGCCCGGGAGACGACATGTGCTCGAGCTGTAGGTGCTGCTGGCCCAACGACGTTGCTGTACCCATGAAAGTCGGCGGAAGATCGCTCAGCCACGCATCTGAAAAGTTGAGACCCTCTCCAAAGGAAAAGTTGTAATGGTTCGAGTCGAAACCCTGGAAGAAATCGTCTAGCCGCCCCGAATCGTCACTACTGAGTACAGGCGGTCCTTGGGGTGGGTCGGGGGCAGGAGCATCGAAGAAAGGGAAGTCCTGTGAATCAGGGATTTGGACTACTGAGGAGATATCAGCCTGGTGAGCTCTCAGCTACGGAACGACGCCAACGCGGACGCAGAGACAGAGCAAGGGCGGGGGAAAGAACCAAGAAAAACGTACTGCCGAAAGGCAAATTGCCGTCAGGCGGCTGAGAAGAACCCATTGTTGGGCGTTGTAAGACAAGCATGGGCGCTTCTTATGAGGAATATCGAAAGTTCGAAAGTTCCATGGGGATATGCCCGCGAGTAGCAAGGCATACGCTCAACTGCGTATAGAGAGCAGGTTTAGGTCCCAGGTCGTCGCAATAAATATTGCGAGTTGTCCAACACACTCTCCAATCGAATTAGGTGCCACTCTCGCTCACGCCCGAATCCTCAACTATAAAGGTAGATATCACGCTCAACCAGTCGGGTTATGCTGGTCTTGGACGATAACGAAAAGGCGGTACTCGTGATAGTTTGAGGGATACGAGGGATGCGTATGCGCCAACCGTCGGTTTCGTAGTACTAGGCTCGCAGTAGTTGTAATCCGAGTTGGAAGTCTGCGCGTCGTCAACGCACTCCTGCATGCGCCGAAGACCGATGCGATACACCTTTGGCTGTACTAAAGGACCTCGGAATGCGCTTGGAAGTTGGATGAGAGCGCGGCTATGACCTAATACCCGCAGGACCCTACTATATGAACTGGGTAATTCAGAAACAATTAAAATATTCCGGAAATATTCCACTCCGCAACGGTATCAACGCTAACGGGGGGTTGAGGTGCTCGTCATAGAGAGAGGGTATAAAATTCTAATGAAGACAAGGAAGACAAGGATGATAAGCAGGGGACAACAAGATGGAGATCTTTGTAGCTGCCGTATGTACGGTGCACCAGGTATTCAATGTATAAGGTACTATGCGCTGATAGGAGCTCTCATTAGTTACACGGTAGATAGGTAAGTGGAGAGAGTAAGTTCGTGCGTGTGGGTGGACTTGGTGATGTGACGGTGAGAGCCGTGATGCGGGTAGTCGTAGGAGATAGTAGTAGTGGTAGTAGTAGTAGTAGTAGTCGTAGGAGTAGTAACGTTAATGGAACTTTCGATGTGGGACTCATGCAAATGGAAGTACGAGCAAAAACGCATAGAAGCACCTGCGTTTGAGGGTACAGAGTCCGGCATCTTGGCAGGCTGGCGTGGTCATCTGGTGCCCAACAAGAGGGGCCAAATACATCTTGCGGTGGGCTGGACATTACGGTGGATTAATCGAGAATTATCTCTCTATCGGGTTTCCATACCCCTGATGGAAATCACGGGTGATCACCATACATGAACACTTGAACCTGAAAATGTGTCAAGCCGTCCTATTTGGAAAGACGACAGATCAAATCTTTCTCTAAAAAACATGGCCCGTCTTAGCAACAAGCACGAACATAACAGTCGGTAAGTAAGAGTGTGGTTTCCGCCTTTGTGTACCTAGCGATGTCGCTAACACTGATTAGAGCGGAAGTGGGTTGCTTAGCAGCAATATATGCCGATCCGGGAAACAGGGTTTGCGAAAAGCGTGTAAGAGTAAAGTCTTGAGAGGAAAATGTGGCATCTTCCCAGGCAAAACCGGCTTGATTGAGCTCTCGAGTCTCTTCTAGCAAAAAAGCTTCATGTATAAAGCCATCGGGGAAGTGGGCCTGGCCGCCTTCTGCGAACAAGACTTTCGAGCTCGAGGCATAATCACATGTCAATTAAGAAGTAACTTAGGTGGCTCGAAGTAACACACCATCATCTTGGTATGCTCCATTAAAAAGGCTGCCATCAACATCACTAGACATGCATTAATGGCAGTCATCCCAAATACCCAGATCTAATGGACCCGCCAAACGAACGGTTTCCATAGGCTTCATATCCGGCGTCGTCAGGGACCATCTCGTCTGTAACTGGCCACGAAAGGTGTCGGCATGAACCCGAAGGAGAACGGCAGCATACCAGGACTGCGTATCTAGTGCTGTCATTGTCTCCTCTCATTAAGCTCCCGCTCAACCTGTTTTGGCCTGCTATGTCTCGCCGTGAAGTACAGGGCATGCAACAGTAGAGTGGCATTCCCGAGTACTTTCATCACTTTATTAACATCTCGTCCATCCACGATCGACGCGTCATCGCCGTCTGTCCGTCCGTTAAAGAGAGCTACTCCTTACCTCCCCCACATCCAACTCGCTATAGAGTCCCATGACGGGTAGAAGACTATACAGACCAATGATAGGCGGTTGAACGTGTGCTCGGCATTGTCACATGCTTATGGATAACTGCTGAGATGAAATTTAGTTCCAGAAGCCCAGCTTCGGGCGGACCTGGATTTGGTGGGGTCGTCGTCCTTAGCTATTCCATTTCAAGCAATTCCTATCCCCGCAATGCCAGTTGTGTAGCCTGCGGGTGCGGATGGGGTTCTTATTGCAGATCTACCTACCGAATCATGGTTCGTAATTATGGCAAGTAGGCAGGTTAAGCGATACAAGCGCGGCTGATACGGATGCCCGATCTTCTCCCCTGAATTCCTTTGCGCCGGACCATCGACGACCATATTGCCGAGGCTCATATTCTCCTGATCTTCAACCGGGTGTCTTCTCCACCCTATTGGGTAAAGTCCCTTCTCAGGTTGACCTAAGAGGGCCCATCACCGAACGCGCCTGTCTTCGAGAGCCCTGTTTTGTACAGGCGTGCGCGCGCATCGTGATAGAGCTATATCTCGAGTCGTCTTCTCCAGGAGCATTGCCGCAAAAGCGTCTACAGATGCGCACCGCCTTAATTCCTATTTTAAGCCGGACTGACGCTCAACCGGTTGAACAAAAGCGGCTTATCGCGTCGCGATAACCCTGCAAGCTATTATTGCTGATGCCATCTTCAAGCCTGCGCCGGACCCACACCAGTAGAAGAAAATGGGATGAGTCGGTACCGCTAGCATTAAGACCTCTCATCCGGGCCTACATACTGGGATACGCATCTTCCGTCGGGCCCAGGATTGTTACACTAGTCCTTCAGCATGTCCCCAGGCGGAAAAGTGGTCAAGGCCATGGTGTCACGCGGCCACGCGAGCCGTTCCTTCAATCGTTGCGGCGCATCTTGCTGTGTGGCTTTGAACCTCGGAGGTTCCCAACCTTCTGTGCTGCACTCATAGGTGGCACGACTCTATTAGAGGTGAGCATCATATATACCCTTTTCAATCTTAGTACAGTATCAGTGAGTGTATTACGGTTGTTACACATACATCTAGGGCAGCACTTGTGTATGTGGTATACACCGCAAGCTTAACTAAGATCGTTTCTCTAGTGTATGCTAAGAAAGTCTTTGCCCCGACTGCTTAACCAGCTGTCAAATGCAGCCCTTCTAAGGTAAATGAAAAATCGACTCGATTCGTCAACTCCCAAATGCATTAGGTCTGAATTTGTTGTGCTGCTCTCTTCTCACACCTACTAATTCTGCCCAGGATTTCTCGGTGGCTTGCGAGTTTCATCGCGGCCTGGCTAAGCCTTCGTCTCCTGCAATCGAAGTATACTGAGGGCTACTCTGATAACCCAGCAAGCACGCAGTCGGATTCACAGGCTTTTTCTAGACAGGAATTCACCAGATATGCAGGCCGAACTCTTGACTTGACGCTCTTTGCGGCATGTAGGGCTATCGACGTAATAGTTGGGGAACTGTGGGCGCAGAGGCATCAGCGCAGGATTGCTGCCAACAAATGGACTCGGGTATGTATTCATAGGACAATAGCCTTTGACCGACGAAGACTAACGTGTCGAAGTTCGAGTCAGCCATATCTAGACTGACGGACCCGGCAATATTTGCCACTTCTGGTGCACTCATCATGTGGACATGGTTCTACCACTCGTCGAAACTGCCTCGAGCGTACCATAAGTGGATCAGCTCGGCAGCTGCCGTTGATCCGCGTCTCATAGAAGCGCTGCAGAGATGTCGAAAAGGCGAGATCTTGTACGGCGAGGACAATGGCCAGGCACCTCTCCTCCAGTCCATGTGCTCCGACTACGGATGGCCTGCCGATTGGGGCGACCCAGCCAAGGCGGTCCCCTTTCCATGCGAGATGGTGCACATGGGCCGCGGGCCGTCCTGCGAATACCATGCCCTCTGGCGTTTCTTCCGGTCGTTCAAGTGGTCCATGGCCACTTACCTACCGGTGAACCTACTGATCATCGCCAGAAGGCGCAACCTAAAGGCCGTCAGAGCCACCTTCACAAACGCGGCGCGGTCGTCCGTGTTCCTGAGCACCTTCATCACGCTCTTCTACTACGGCGTGTGCCTAGCGCGCACCCGGGCCGGCCCGCACGTCCTCGGCAGGGACGCGAGGGCGAGACAGCGCATCGACGGGGGCGTGTGCGTCGGAGCCGGCTGCTTCCTCTGCGGCTGGAGCATCCTCATCGAGAAGCCCGGCCGCGCCACCAACTTGGCGCTGTTCGTCGCGCCCCGGGCGCTCGCCACGCTGCTCCCCCGCCGGTACCCGCTGCAGAGGCAGTGGAGGGAGACGCTGGCTTTCGCGCTTAGCACGGCCGTCGTGTTTACGTGCGCGCTGGAGAACCCGGCCAGGGTCCGCGGCGTATTTGGGAAGGTCCTGAGGATGGCTCTCGAAGCGTAAGCTCGAGCCGTGAGATGGGAGCGTTGTATGATCCGTTCGTGTACTACCTCGTGTATTATTATACCATTTGGCGCTGGCACTCTGGATTCCGGAAGCATATTGTCTCGGTTGGATGTGGCCTAAGTGGCATTTCTGCTATGCTCTTTTCTTCAAGTACAAGTCCTGAGGCCAGGCCCGGACATTAGCCTGAGATGGCAGACAGTTGATGACAGTAAACTTAATCCTTGTATCATTTTCATACCTCTCCATTCGGAGACTCACGTAAGAACCGAGTGTGGGAACTAACCATACAAGACCGACGGGCACCCGCTTCCAGCTAGCGGAGATCCATAGTCATCAATCCCGGACCGCCCAGCCAATCCGGTCCCGCTCCCGGTCCGATTTAGACCCACATACTCGGTCGACCATCCGGCCCATCGCGTAACACCAGTCATGCCTATTACTTCGTTCGACAAAGCAAAGTGTCAAAGCTCACTCACATAGAACCTGGACCGTTATGATAAATAGCACAAGATCTTGTAAAGAAGCACCTCAGAACGCGAGGAGGCCGAGCACAGGAGCAGGAATTTTGGGGAGGAGGGGGGGGGGGGGGGGGGCGGG
>QJNZ01000911.1:0-35358 GCA_004155055.1 Monosporascus sp. CRB-8-3
ACGCTTCGGATCTCAGGGTGGAACTAGTTGGAAACTGACAGGTGGCAGATCTGTGGCGGCTGTAAGCAACTGTTAAAAGTGGGACACAGCACGAATAGCAAGGGGGACACAGCACAAATAGCAAGTCTCTTTTTTAATTATAAAAACTCTTATTTCCCTTATAATAAGCGTTCCTTTTTCCTAAAAATATATATTTTTAATTTTCCGACATTTATTAAAAACGTAATTCGTTTTACAAAAGTAACCGTTTTTTTTTTAAAAAAAAAAAATTTATATAAAAGCAATAAATTACTTTTTGTTAAAAAATTAACCAATTTAATTATCTTTATCGGCAAGCTACCCTAATAATTTTTAATTTTCCTTTACAAATAACATCTTTATTAAATTACTTTAATAATATTTCTAGGAATTTTCGTAAATGGAAAAATAACGGAATTAATAAAAGTAAATGGAAAAACGGTCGGTATAAACATAACTAAAATTTCTAATTCGGAAAAAACGTAATTAAAATCAAATAAAACAAATTCTATTTTTGCAAATCCGGATTTAATATTATCGGTTATTATGGCAATTTTAAACGCATTATAAAAACCGGCGATAAAATTTTCCTTAATAATATAAATAACGTAACGTTATATAAAATTTTCGATATATAACGAATAAACGCGTTTTAATACGGAAAAATAAAATACGTTAAAAAATTAAAGCCGATAAGAAAAATAAGTAAATATATAAAATATAATAATATTATTAATTTTGCTCTCCTTAAAGAAGACGTAACCGTGGAACAAAATTAAACAAATAGATAGATTGTAATATCGGTTACTAAGCTTTACCAAACCCTAACCTTCTTACAGCCCCTATCGACGACCATTCTTAACCGAATTCTGGACGGTTTTCGCAATCCGGAACAGCCGGATAAATTATCGCTCATAATCCTTTTCATATTAAGCCAAAAGTTAAATTTCGAAATTCTTAAGCCCTTTACCGCCTATATCTAGTTTTCCCAGCAGTTCCTCTATACGGTCGATATTTTCCATTATAAGGTTATCTAACTTTTAATTACTTTTACTTATATAAATTAAATCGTATCCGAAAATTAAAAATAGAATTTAATCTTTTTAAGAAAGGTCGATTAAATTAACGGAAATGTCGATATTTTTGGTTCGTCTTAAAGTTTTATTAAGTTTAAAATTTTTAAGAAAAACGTCCTTTATAAAAACTTTACAATTACGGAATACCGGTATTTTATAATAGGAATTACCCGGTATATTTTAGCTATTTTAATTAATAGGGATTCGAAAAATCGTAAGATCGATCGAGGTTAAAAGTGGCTGTTATAGGACTAGCAAAAAGCTACAAAGCTATCTTATACGGATTTAAAGTTTACCGCGAAAAATTTAATATCTTTTAAGTTATTATCTATATTCCAGGAGATTCCCCTTACCGAACCAACCAGAGGGCATAAGGTTTATCAAGGTCGAAACTTATCGGCATTACGCAATAATCGGCTTCGGAATAAGGTTTTTCGTAACCAAAGCGTATAATTTATTATTACCGTAAAAACTATTAATAATTACCGTATTCGAAAATATTAAGTAAAGTATTTATCGTATTAATTATTGGTGTAATTATTTCGTGTCTTTAGCTTAACCTGGATAATACGGCTTGAACCTAACAACCTTGCATTATTAATTTTGCAATAATTTTCGAATTCGATCGAATAATAATTTTTATAATTATCGAAAATAAAAAAACGTTTCGAACTTTTAATACGCGTTTTAATATATTTATCGAAATATTTAATTTATTTTAAACCTAATTTATTTATCGTCCAGCCGTTTTTGCTTACGGTAATTTTTTAATCGGATAAAAATGGGTTATCGGCGAACCAGCGAAAAAAGTAATTTTTCCCGGTAAGGATAATAAATAAAAATAAGGCCTAGCTTTAAAAGTTAACGGCTTATATTACTATAAACTATTCCTTATTCCCTTATTACGTTTATTTAAATTTTTTACGTTTTTCGGCATTTATAATTACCATATTTATTATTATAAAAAAACTTATTAAAAACTTTATTTCGTCGAAGTTGTAAATATCCTTTTTTGCAATACCGTATTTCGCGATTATAACCCGAACAAACGTAAACCATTTACGAAATACCTTTAAATTTTTATATAAAACCTTTTAATAATTTATTTTTCGATTTAAACACGTTTTAAATTTTTTTTACCATTTAACAAAATTAAACGCCTAATTAATCCCGATACGTATCGTAACGCGTTAAATAAATAGTAAATTCGTTATATTTTTAACATATTAAAGCCGGACAAAAAACGTTTACGTATTTAAATTAAAGATTTATTCGATAATCGATTTTTTTTCGGTTAACGTTAATTTTCGCGAATTAAGGATAATATCGGCTCGGCAAGCTTTACCGTTATATCGGTTTCTTAAGGTAAATTCGGAAACGTTATATATTATATAAAGCCGTTTATAATTAAGTTTCGGATCTTTTTTTTTAGCCTAAATAGCTAAGTTTATTCTTATTTCTTTTATAAGCCGTTTTATATTATTAATATTAAAAAATAAACGATTAAAGTTACGTAATTAAAATGGCGTAAAAAACGAGCGATTCGCTTATGTAAGCAATTCGCTTATATAATACGTTATTATTAACTTTTATAATTATAATAAAATACATATTTCGGTTTTAAAAAGTTTTATTTCAAAACCGATTATTAAGCCCCCGTAAATAAGTAATTTTTCGATTAATATCGGTTTATAAGGTTTATTTACGTAATACCTACAAATTTCGACGTTAATAAATCCTATACCTTTTAGCTTTACGATTTAATAAGGAAAATCTTTTAAAAGGTAAATAATAATTTAAAAGATATTAAGCTTTTCGTAATAAACTTTAAGTCCGTATAAAATAGCTGCTTTATAACCTTTTACCAGTTTTAGTAATTAGTTTATATATATAATTTTTAATAAAATTACTTTTTAAAAATTCTAATTAAAACGATTTTAATAACACTTTATTTAAATCTATTAAAGTTAGTTATTTTTATTTTTTTACTAATAATAAAATTACGTTAGTGATTTGTTATTTACTTAATTATTATACTAGGAATTTTAATAATTTATTTTAATTAGAATAATTTTAATAGTTTTATATATAAATTTCTATATAAATAAATCGGTATAATTCGCAATTAACTATAATTACTAATAATTAATATAATAAACTTTAACTAATATTACCAGCTAAGGGCTTAGCTAAAAAAGACGAATTTCTATTAATTATTATAAAATTTAAAACTAAGGGAAAAAGAGAGAATAGAACGTATCTTTTCTAATAGCCAATTAAAATTAAGGAATTTTAAGCTAGGGCTTGCTAGTTATTATCAAATACTAGGTTCGGCTAGCTATCGAGATATCTTTAATACGTATTATAATAACTAAGTTATATTAAAATATCTTTTAATTATTTTATTCGAAACGTAATCGATATATTAATAACTACGTATTGTTATTTATTAAAAATAATTGCCCTTATCGACTGTATTAAAATTTCTTAATATTAATAATTATAGCTCGTTGTTATTTATTACGTTGTTAAAATTTAATATTTTACTTTTAATTAAAAAATCTAATAGATTTATATATATTATCTTTAAATAAAGAACAGTATTATCTGTTTTTAAATATAGATATTACTATTTAAGGCTTTTAAAATAATTACCGATAATAAATAATAAATTTTAATCGCTCTATTTTCGATATTTAAAAGGCTATTAACTTATTACTAGTATAAGTATAAATCGAAAGAGATATAATAATAATAAAATATTTTATTTAAAAATAATATTTATATTTAAATAAAGATTTAAAAAAGCGTTAAAACCTTTTTAAAATATTTAAAAATAAAGAAGTAAAACTTTTAAATAAAGATTAAATAAATAAGATAAATAATAAGCTTCTAAAGATTAATTTTATAGAATTATATAAGACTTATTTTAAAAAAATATAAAGTACTTTAATTCTTTTCTTTTACTTTTTAAATTCCGATTATTTTTAAGTTATATTATATAAGGTTATTAAAAGTCTTTTTTATATAAAGAAAATAAACTAAGATTAGAATAAAATAAGGATTTTAATTATTATTACCTATATATATTCATTAACTTTAAATCTTATTATTTAAGGTAAGTATAAAATATAAAATAAATATATTAGTAATTAATAGTTTTTACGATTACGATACATTATATACCTTAATATCGAAAAAAGTTTATACCGAAACTAATTATTAATCTCTTATAAATATGTAGTTTTTTCATTAATAACGGTTAAAAACCTTATTTACGTAATACCGATAAGTTTTAAACTAATTAAATAATATATTTTTTAATTAACCCGATAGAAGGAATTTTTAAAGAATAATATAATTGCAATATATTAAGCATTATATAATATATATTAAGTACGTATAAAATAACTTTATTAACCTCGATTGATTTTATAGCAGCTTTTCGAATTATTATTAATTAAAACAGCCCAAATATACCGGCTAATTCCATTTATAAAATACCCGTATTCCGTATTTATAAAATTTTAAACCGAATTAAAACTATTAATACATTTATCGACTCTACTAACTAATTTTTTAAAATTATCGGATTTCATTTTTAATCTTTAAATACGACTTAATTTATGAAATAAAAAACAATTAAACTATAAACGACTTTATAACGAATAATATCAGCTATATAAATAAATTACTAGAAAAACTAAATAGAAATAATAAATAGTTTAAAAACTGAAAAAAATTAACTTTTAACTCGATATAAGTTAAAAGATTATTAGCGATAATTTATACGGCTGTTTCGGATTATAAAAACTATTTAGAATTTCATTAAAAATAATCGTCGATAAAAACAGCGAAATAAATAAGTTATATAGTTACGTCTTTTTTAAAAAGAATTATTATTAGTTATTTTAAATTTTATTAATATATATAAATAGGCTATATAATTCTTTTAATTTCTTAAAGTTATATCGTTTAATACTAACGTATTTATTAAATAGTAGTATTTTATATTTTAAAAAATTTAAAGGGTTAAATTAAATAGAAAAATCGCTTATTATTTTTATTAAAATTTTATATTTTGTTTTTAAGATTATTAAATTATTTTTTATATTAACTTGTTAGGATATATATAGTGGCTAAAGGAATTGGGTATAGGGGGTCCCTAGGACAACGAAGGGGTAAACGCGACAGACCTACTATATTTATATATATAGCCCAGTTGTTAGATATAGGGGACATTAGTTATGTTGTTATATTAAGCTAACTTACGTATATTTCTTGTACGCGTACAGTTTTTATGTAACTTAGTAACGGAATATATATTTTCCGATTAAAAGGATCTTTTCCGTATATAAAGTGCATTTAATACCCCCTATTAGCTATTATACCCCTTTAACGCCCTGAAATATTTATGGCGTTAATTATTATATATTATTACTTCTTAGATCTATAGCTTTTTATTCGATTTTTTTTCCGGCGATTAATTTTTTTTATTTAATTAATTTTTCTTTTGAAATTATTCGTAAGGTGTTTTTTTGCCGTTCGAATGTTTCCGTAATATTTATTAGTTTTAGCTGTTTTTTAAAGTGCTTAAACGGTTTGCGTAATAAGGTTTTAATTAGTTTATTAGTTAGTATATTGCCCGTAAGCGTATAATTTATTTTGATCTAATTTTTTTTTACGGTTTTTCGTAATTAGTAATTATGTATATTTACGTACCGTAATTTCGTTTGTAATAAGATAACGTCGGCGTTAATAAACCGTATCGTTTGTTAATTATCGTATTATATATTTAACGGTTTAGTATTTAAGATAATTTTTAATTTTTTAATTAATCGAAAATTAAATAAGGTTTTTTGTGCAGTTTGTATAAAGGATAATAATTCCGTTTCGGTTGTAAAAATAATTATTATGGTTTATATATTCGCCTATTATTTTATTATTTTTTAAAATAATTTTATAACGTAAATTTAGAAACTTTTTTGATTAATCGTATTATCCGTAAAAGAGGCGTTATTTTAAGTATTTAACGAATTTTTGCTTCCGAATTATAACCTTAACGTTTTAGTTCCGATTAGATATAATATAATTCGATTAACGGCTTTATAATATACGTTGTTAAGGTTTAGGTTAAAACGGGTAAGTTAGGATACGGTAAAGGATATATCGGGTTACGTATTAATTGTTATATAAAAAATAAAACCGATTTTTTTTTTTGGTATTTGTTAATAAAGTTTAAATAAGCCAAATTAAGATTCGGTAATAGCTTAACGTTAGTTATAAGTATTTTTAAGAAGTTATTTAGATTTTTTTTAGGAATTAAGTTAATTAGTTTGTTTATAAAGTTAGATTAAGATAATTAAATTTTTTTATCAAGTTTGTTTTTAATTATTTCGATACCGAAAAACTATTATAGGTTTTTACCTTTTATAAAGGTATACTGAATTGGGACAGGGCTCATCAAAGCTGCATGTATGCAAGAACCTCTTGATTAGAAGCTTGGGAAGAAGGATGCCGGGCGTTCCTTGATGCTATAGAAGATTACATATAAAGGTTGGTAGGTCGGCATTATATAGACCATCGCCGACCCACTTGGTGACGTAGCTAGAAACAGCTAGAAGAAGCTAGAACAGCTGCAGCAGCTGTACAGCTGTACAGCTCCACAGCTCCAACCCCAACACAATACCGTTTCCGAATTTATTAAATTAATTAATTAACGAAGTTTTGATTTTTTTTGCGATAAGTTATTATAATATTGTTTACGAAAAAAAAGATAAGTACCTTTAACGAATAAAGTAATAAGGTTTATAAGGAACAGGGCTAAATTTTAATTTTTTAAGCGTCCCGGTAAAATCTTTTTATTATAATAATAATAACTTTCTTAAACCGTATAAAAACTTTTTAATTAAAAGAGTTTTATTACGTTACGGATATTTTAAAAGTATTTTTATATATATTTTATAAGGTAATTAAGCGTTAACGAAAACGTTAATAATAATATTATATTACTTTAGCTTTAAGTTAAATTTAACCGTAATAATAATTAAAGTTTTAAATAACTTTTCAGTTAAAGTGGATACGTATATATTATTATAAGCGTTTTTTAATTGTTAATCGCCTTGTACGACGAGACGTACTTTGCATTTTTACAATTAGTTATATTTGTCGAATTTATAAACGTATATTTATATATACCTTAAAACTTATTTCCCTTTAATAAAAAACTAATTAACGATTTCTTAAAATCGTATCTTTTTATAGCTTTATAAGTAAGCCTTTTCGGCTTTACGAAATATTTTCCTTAAAGGATATATATTTAGTTTTTTATAACTTCGTAACGGTAGTAATAAATTACGCTTATATATCCGGTTTCGCGATTTAAGAATTTTATATATTTTCGTATCGAAATTTTTCCGATTAAAATAACACGTATTTCGGATAATTAATTTCCTTAAATTTTCGCAATTTACCGGCTAATTATCGATCGTATTAATAAAATAAGTTATTCGTTTTATATTAAACGTAACTTTTTATATTTTATAATTATACCGATAACTATTTTTTCGATACGGAATGTACGGGGAACTTACGTTTATAACCCGTAAAATACCTTTGTTTTTTACCGTTACCCTAGGTTAAATAACTTAAAAAAAATTTAAAGTTATTTTTATTATTTCCGTTAACGTAATAATCGTAATAATTATCAAAATAAACGCTAGTAGAGGTAATAATTTAAAGAATGGAAATGGTTTAAATATAGCTATTATATAAAGGTAATTAATCTTATACGAATAGGTTTATTCCTTTTTATTCCGTACGTTTTGTACGTTTATGCCATTTTGGAATTACTTTTTTTATTTAACCGGTAGTTAAATTATTCCGTTTAAGTTTTTATCTTTTTTTTTATCTGTATATTTAAATAGCCTAAACCTTAATTAGGTACTTTTACTTGTTATAGTAATTCTTATAGCTTTTTTTTGTAATGTATAAAAGGTTGTTTTTTAAATTTTTAATATTATTAAAAAAAGTAGTTTTTTCGTTAAACTATACGTTTCGAATAATAACAACCTTGTTAATTAACGAATTCTAGATCTCGTAAATATTTATAAATCGGTAACCGATTAGGAAATTAATTTAGGTTTTAAAATTTAACTTTTAAAATTTTTAGTTTTTTTATAATAATAATTATTATAACGTAAATTATATAGCCGTATATTTGTAAATAAGCTTATTAAAACTTCCGATTAAATATTGCAATACCGTTTTTATACGTTAAATAAATAAAATAAATCCCGTATAAGCTTTATCAAAAAAATACGTATTTAAGGGTACGGTTATATAAATATATTGTTACTTTGAAAATATACGCGATTAAGAACGAAGGTAACTTAACGTTATTTCGTATTATAATCGTTTTCTTTTTAATTATACCTTTTAAATATTTTATACACTTATTTTAAATTTGGGTATACGGTATTAAAAGTTCGAATCTAATATTAAAAAAAGGCGATTATAATATATTTCGAAATTAGTAATTTTTCAAAATTTCGTTATTATATTCGATTATTTATAAAAAAATTTTATCCTAGTTTTTTAAAACCTTTAAAAAATATTCGAACGTTATAATTAATATATTTTGCTTACGGTTTTTGAGGTAAATATTATAAATAAAGCTTAAATACTTATCGGTAGCAAATATAACGTATTTGTATTTTTTAAGGTTTTTTTCGAAATCCGTAAAGTCGATAACGATTCGTTATTTTAATTAGGAAGCTCTTTTTTTCGGTTTTTGGTATATTTATTTTTTAACTTTTGCCTTATTATATATTTGGTATTTAATTATTATAAAACCTTTTAGGCGTATTTTTTTTATATAAAATTATAACTAAGCAATTATTTCGGGCTTAAAATAATTTAATTTTAGGTATTAAATCGTATTATTACCGATTCGTAATAGTTTCGTTATATATAAGTTAACGTTTCGTTTATAAAATACGAAAGTTATATAAGTAATTATTACGTTAATATTTTGATAATAAATTAATTAAATTTATTTATTAACGTAACAATTACCTAATTATATTTGTTTCGAATAAAATTATTAATTTTTCGGTTATTTTATTAATATCTTTTTTTTCGGAGCTGCCGGAAAGATACTAAGTTATATACGAAATTCTCGTAATAAACTACGTTGTACAAATATAACGTTTTTAAGCCTTTTAAGCTTTAAAGTAATATATCTATTTTTCTATATTTTCTAATCGGAATAAAATTATTCCTTACGTATATTCCGTTACTTTAAATCGTTATTTTATAATTTAAAAATCTGTTAATAAAATTAAAAATATATATCGTAAATTTTAAATTTAGAATAAATAAATTCCTTAAGGGATAAAACGCGGCGTTTACCGTATTAAGTTAATTAAAGATTAAAAAATACGTTAAAATCCGTTTTATTTTCTTTAAAAGTTAATTTATTTTTTAAGTAATTATTTTCTTTATAATTTTTAACAAATAATTAATTTTTTCCTTTAAAAATTAATCGGAAATAATTTAATTCTGGATTAACGTTAAAACTGCTTTATTAAACTTAAACTTTACTGGAATTTATTAAAAAATACGTAAAAGTATTAAGATAACGTATACGAAAAATTTAAATACGTTTTATACCGAATCCTTTATACGTTTAATTCCTAACGTTTTCGCTTATTACTATTATTATTTCAGCCCGTTTAAAAACCTTTACAACCGTCTTATTTCGGCTTACGCCTTAAAATTCTTTTTTGTGATTAAAGGTTATTTTTAACCTTTTCCTAATTAAAATCGTCCTAATTAAAAGAATCCGCAGATATCCCGTAAAATATCGGAAACATTATTTTAATATTTTTAAATATAAATTATAAATAAATTATAATTTAATAATTTAAAAAGTTAGCCGTTATTTCCTAATAATTAATCGTATTATTATTAATTTTAAATTTTATTATTATTTAAAACGTAATTATCCAAATCCTTATAATAAATACTAATATTATACATAAATCGTTAGCTTATATAATTGTTATTTTCGTTTTTAAGATTCCATATTATTATTCCTAAGCCATAACCTTTTATTATTTTATAATTTATTCGTTTAATTTTTTTACCGATTTTAAAACTTATTTCAGTTTTTTATAATATTTTTGTTAAGTATTAATTAAAGGCTTGTTATCGTATACCTTACCGGATTTAATCAGCTTAACGTATTACTTCCGTAAATTTTTTCCTAGAAAAAAAATTATCTTCTTAATCGTTAAAAATATTAACTTTAAAACTTTTTTTATAAAATTATTATTATTTTTTCGGAAAATATCGTATTTACAATTTTTATAAATATATGCCGTAAAGTTCTAATTATAAATTTATCTACCTTCGGTCGTTATTTTAAAGGTATTTATTAAACAACCGGTATAATCGATATTTTCGTAAATTTTTACGGAAAATATAAATATAATTAAAAACCCGCTTAAAGTATTAATTCGTATCGTATAACGGATTCGTTTTTCGAATATAAAATTATATTAAGTTTTATTAATCTAACAGGTTACGGGAATAATTAATTAAGATCGATATAATCCTATATATTAAGAACGTACGTTTTAACCTAAAATTCGCCCTTAAAACGGTTTTAATTTTTAGGTCCGTTATTAATAACGGAAGACGTTAACGATACTATTATTATTATAAAAAATAAAATATACGAATAATTATTATTAATATATAACTTATATCGTTTTAATAATAATTAATTAATTAATAATAATACGAATTAAACGAATAAAACTTTTAATTATCAGATATAGGGGATATTAATTATGTTGTTATATTAGGCTAACTTACGTATGTTTTTCGTACGCGTACAGTTTTTGTATAGCCAAGTAACGGAACATATATCTTCCGATTAAATGGATCCTTTCCGTATATGGGGTACGTTTAGCACCCCCTGCTAGCTGACACCAGTCCTAGCTTTCCTACACCTTCCTATCTACAGGAACATAACAGGGAACAACCTAAATCAATTAGAACAATAGCGATATCCCGAATTGCGACGCATTTCCTTATATGGTAGCATCTTTTAGTTCCCGTTTCTTAACACTTTAATCGTTAATTAACATTTAAAACCACCCATTTTGTACGTAATTCGAGGTACTATTTAGGGGGGTTGTTAGCGTAAAAAGCGCGCGTTTAGCAGTTAAAGCCGGAAGGAAAATTCCTTAAGGTTAATCGGTAAAGGATTGAAAAAATCGGTTCGAAAAATTATAAGGTCGATTATCGCCGTATTAGGTAATTAACGAAAAAACTTAGAAAGTACTAACGAAATATATTAACTACGAAGAAAGGCAGTTAATATAGTAAAGTTATTTAAAAAAATAGCTAAAGAAGTTATAATAGGAATTAGTTAACTTAAAGTACGGCAATAATAACGGTAATAAAAAAACAAAGATATCGTTAACGGTTATTTATTTAAATTAGGATGTTTTCGACTTAAAGCCGTTAAAAAAAATTATTTCGAAAGTAAAGGCAATTAGGAGATATGAAAAACGGCGTTTTAGGTAACGTTTGTTTTTATTAAATACGCCGGCGGTAAATCGGACCGTTTTATAGCAGTAAATAAAGTCCGAATAATTACGAACGTTATTATTAACGTTAAGGAAGGTTTATAGCAGTTATTTCCGGTTTTACGAAAGGGACCTTAGTATTTCGGGCCTTGAAAAAAATATACGGAAATAAAGGTATTAACGAATAATTCGACTTTTAAATTTAACTTTAGTTTTTTTATTAAAACGCAAAAAAAAAAAAAAAAATTTAACTTTTAATTACGTTATCGAATTTTAACGTTTCGTTCGACATATTAGCGAAGTTATTTTATTTATAACGGAAAATTAGTAAATTATTATTTTTATTAATTTATTTCGTAATATTAAAAACGTTAAAATTTAAATATTATATATTTAAAAAACGTTTTAATTTTAATTTATCCTGCTTAATTACGTTTTAAACAATTTTATTACCGAATTCCGAGGTAAAAATTATAAAAAGCAATTAATAAAAAGTTAAGGTTACGTTATATAAAAAAATAATAGAAAGCCGAATTAGAACAAAAAAAGCGAGTCTTTTTATTAAAATTGCGGCGAATACGGTTATAAGGTAAAAAATTACCCGAAAGCAAAAAAAATAAAAAAAAAATAAAAAAAATAAAAAAAATAAAAATAAAAATGGCGATAAGGATAGCAATAATAAAAATAAAAGCCAGGTTTATCGTAACGAAGCTTATTTTATCCCTAACGGCTTAGAAAACCTGTATAAACAGCCTTTTAAGAAATATTAAGCTGGTTATTAATAAATAAGGGCGTTAGGACGGAAACCTAAAGGCTTAAGGGCGCCGGCGAAGCTGTAGATAGCTTTAAAGGCCTTGGAAATCCCTTTAACCATAAGGGCGTATCAGGATATATATGGTGGCTAAAGGAATTGGGTGTAGGGGTCCCTAGGGTAACGGAGGGGTAAACGCGACAGACCCATTATTTGTATATATGTAGCCCAGTCCTAGCTCTCCCATACCTTCCCACCTACAGGAACATAACAGGGAACAACCTAGATCAATCAGAACAACAGCGATATCCCGAATTGCGACGCGTTTCCTTACATAACTTAATTAATTTATTTTTAAAAATATTATAATTATAATATTTTAAAATAAATTAAAAATATTTTAAACCCCGTTTTTATAATCTTTTTTACTTAACTATAATAATAATTTATTTATTAAAATTAAATAATATTTAAACGAATTAAATTATTTATAAGTATAAGACTTTCGTAATTAAGAAAATTATTTTTATTTTTATTATTATTATTAAAAGTAATATTTAAAGTTATAATAAAAAGGGGGAGGGTATTACTTTAATTGTATTTTATAAATACAATATTTAGTGAATATTTTAAATTATTAGCCCAATTTATTAAAAGGTTAGTCCTTTTAATAAAACTTTATAGCTGTGATATTTTTGAAATGCTGGTCATCCGTAACCTCCTTTATCATTCATTGTGACGTTATGTTCAAATTGCAATGACTTATTGACAACTACGCTCAACCCCCTCCCAAAATTGCGCTGTGTTAGGAACTATTTTTAATTGCTCTATCAACAAGTTCCCACGTGTGATCCGCTATCTTCTTCATTTGCTCCTCGCTCCAAATGGCTTTATTCGCAATCAACCGCCCTTTATTATCAATGTTGCTCCAAAACCTGTCCTTCTCTTTGCCTGCTGCTGCGCACTCAGAAGCTCCATTCAGCAGATTCTCCGCACAAGTATCCGGTGACACACCGATAAGACTGCCTGCAGCCCGTGCCAGAGGCCGCAGATACCACGGGAGTTCTTTGTAAAGGCTCGAGTTGACACCGCCCGGCCAAGCATGCACGAAATGCCGCCTGTTGGTGCCTTGTCGTCCCTGTTGCGCAGCATGAAATTGAACCATGGCGTCGTTCATTGCCATGCAGTGGTCTGCTGCCTTGCCGAGACTGAAGTGAGTCTTCAGGTCTAGATCCTCCCAGCTAAGCTTGGTTGGCCTACCGAACATCCCGTCGAACACTATGATGACCTTGGCGTCCTCCTTCAACGTCGGAAGAAGTTCACGTATCAGGAGCTGCCTACCATAAAAGTGCAGCGCCATCTTGCGATCGATACCCTCTTGTGTCTCTGTCCTTCCCGCAATTGTCATAATGCCCTGGGTCATGATAAGGAGGTCGAGCGTCTGCCCCTGTACCGATTTGAACGTATCAGTATACTGTTTAATTTGGCGCATTGACGTCGCGTCTAGTTGTCGAAACTCCATGTTGGCATGCGGAATGCTCTTGGGCTTTGTACGGCCACTGATTATAACGGCTGAGGAACTGGCTTCGGCAGCGACGCGGCAGGCCATCGCATAGCCTATGCCGTTCGTCCCGCCCACCACTAAAGCCCTTGTGGCCATGTCGTTTTCTTTCAAGCGGCAAAAGTGTGTTCGGTTGTGGTACCAAAATGGTTCTGAGTCGGCCAAAATATTCGAGGTTTCTCAGTGTTCGTGAGCAATACGTGGAAAGCAGCAGCCGCCTCACAACCGTCAAAGCTAGGTTGAATACCCGTTATATTCCATATTAAGTGACCAGCCTTGAGGCTTGGGGGACTGAATACACATCTATATATACACAGTGGTGTGGGGCATCATTACCCCTATTCTACTAGGCACGGCTCGTGGGGAATTGTTTAGCGGATTTGGCCGAGTGGGGCTTGTCTGGCGGAGCTGCGGAGTTGCAGAGTATTGGGTTCACAGCGCTCGCCGAGCGTTCTTTCGGCATCCACTTCCTGAATCTCCGCCTGCAGTGTCCCACTCGCCTTCACGAACCACCGCAATCCATACTACAGCATTGGTCTCGATCGTCTGAACGCAATGGAAGATCCCACAGCAACAGACAGCTTGCCGAAATCGAGACAGAAAAATTGTAACAGCTGTGTTCAGGCCAGGAGACGATGCGATAGGCGGGTGCCGATATGCTCTAGGTGTGCGAAGAAGGAGATCGCTTGCATCTACGGCAAGACCAAAGTGGCTAGTCAACCTGACAGGGAGGAATTTGAGCCTTCGATGGGGGGGCTCGCATTCGGAAGCCCTGCATGTGCTCCCTTTGCCCCAAGTCGGCCCCCAGACGTGAACTACCTTGGAATCATGCCCATGGATTCTCAACCCGGCGTCGCTACTACTGCTACTGAATCTATGCAGAACTATGTGATAGATGCTACTATTGACGGCGACATTCCCATGGACCCTTTCATCGAATTGATGGGCAATAGTATCACACCTACCCAGGATCAATGGCTTGTCCAAATCGAGCAGGGGCCCGTAACTGAACCACCGGGCAGTCCAGCGGACGAAGAGATTACAAGATCCTACGAGAAGATGGCTGACTTTTGTGTGAGTCCGATCCAACTCCCGCTCCTTCTCGGATATTCCACCGTCGTTCGCAGTCGTTTACCACCGATCTTGAGTACTGATTCTAACCGTCTCCTCTCAGGGACATATGGCGCCATGGCATCTCTATGATGCAAAAACACCACTACACTACATTGTGACCCGTGTAAAAGGTTTCATAACCGACGTAGCCACGCGGAACGCCACACCTTTCCTGCACCGCTACCTCTACAGAGATCACACACCACAATGCATCCTGTCCTGCTTCGCCGCCAATGTGCTCTACGCAAACCGCACACAGGCAAACACAGCCATGGTTATGCTAACACTTCACAGCAGCGTGAGAGAACTTGTGGACGCCGAGGCCGGTCGTATCGTAGCAACGCCAGTGGAGAAACTTGCGCGTACCCAGGCGCTCTTTCTATACCAGGTTATTCGTCTGCTTGATGGGGATGTCATTCTGCGCGCACAGGGTGAGAGGGACACTCCGTTACTGCTGACATGGCTAGGTGATCTGTGCAGGGTACGCGAGAACTTGGGAGACTTGGCGCAGCTTGGGGATAGTGTGATGAGAAAGCAGCCCCCAAGAGAGTGGGAGGTGAGGACTCCCTGATGTCGCTGACGATACCTTCGCTTACTAGTTTTGCGGCTGTCAGAGATGGATATTCGCAGAATCTGTGCGAAGGACCATTGTAATAGCGCACTCTTTCATAACGCTCTATGACGTGATGAAGGATCCGGAGAAAAAAGGTCCCATCCTTATCCGCTTATTTTCTGCCTAGGGGCTAACCGAAGAGCAGACGATCATGGTCCTTGGGCTTACGTTCATCGCTGGACTCTATCCCGGCACCTATGGGAAGCGGATTCCTCGTTTAAATTTGCTCGCATGTGGAAAGAAAAGCCGCATTTCATCATCAGGAACTACTCGTTTGAGCACTTTCTCGAGTATGGAAGAGGCGAAGATGTAGACGAGTTCGCCGAGATCCTTTTGAGCGTGTAAGCACCTACGCGTGGAAATCTAGCCGCTGAAACGGCGCTGATATGCATCAACAGTTACATGGGAATGGAAGAGGCAAACGAGTTTATCTCCGCAAATAATACCAAGAGATAAGGTGACATACTGAACTCCGTCTATACTCCGGCTGGTAGTTCTTAAAGGTTGGTGGAATTGGTATTATACGACGAACTCTAGCGAGAATTTTGGTTAGGGCGTCTGTCCGCTCTTTGGTCCCCTTCCCTCTTAGCTCGGCCTCGCATCAGCTCTCATCAGCCCCCTCATCAGCCCTCCATCAACGGCCCACCCCCTCAACGCCCTTCCGGTTGGGGAAACGAAAAGCGGCACCGACACCACGGAAAAGGCCGCCGCGGGAATATTTCGGAGGTTGATGTTGGGGCTCAAATAGTGCGAATCAGGTGCGAAGGGCTAGCGGTACTGTGCTAGACCACCTTATGCTGGCTGTTTTGATGCGTTGAGATACGGTCAAAGACTCTCCCCCGCGACAAGAAGCTTGAAAAGTCCCGGAACTCTATAATGGCCCTTACCCCGAGGGTACTATTGTCATCTACAAGTCCCGTCTCTCCAGCCTTCCCGACCCAACTAAAGAGCGGGTAAACAGAAATAGTAATAGAGAATACTACGGCCTAAGATGAGACTCAGGGGTTGAAAAAAAAAAAAATACTCCTCCCCGGTCAGGGCCCGATATGGCTGATGGAATACCGGAGAAAACAAGGGCACTCTATGCTACGAGCCTGCCGCATTGTTGGATGCCTGCCTGTCAACAGACTAGATGCATCTGCTGGGCAGAAGTTTGGAGCGTTGTGACATGGCGAAGGTCTGGGGCTGAGGCCATTGGAGATACCTAGGCTCAACTGGGCGGTCTCCTGTGGAGATAATTCTGGTTGCTCAAGTGGCGTTGTGCTGATCAAGCGGCCTGGCGTTGTCCTGCATTCATTGCACCGATTGTTCAGTGCTCGCAAAGTTCTGTCGATTCAGATTCGTCTAAGTTAAAAGTGCAACTGCCTAGGTAGGCCCTGGGACTAATTCAACGACCATTCCACAGTTTGCTCCACAGGTCTAGCGCACCAGCCTTTCAGAGTTGCCATGTTTCTTTGCCATCTTCTCGCCCCATTCAATTTCCTCTTGTATAGGGAGGATCACATTTCTATATAGACCGTTGAGTGTAGCGGGGTCCTCTAGGCTCACCCTGGATCCGGCCGGGACCCAGTCAACATCAAGACACGCGCGTATCGCGCTCTTGTAGGTGGGGAAGCAGTCTCCAAGTGAAACATCCAGGACCCTCAGCGCAGCAGCATAGTCTGCATTCGGCGTGATCTTGCCATCCTTGGTATCGCTGCTGACCCGAAACTTCTCGATTGGCGTCCAAGTGTGGACCTCGATGAGGAGTATCCCGAGTCTAAGGATGCCGATATTAGGGTGGAAGATTCCGGGATTTGTTGCTGCGCCTTCTGCCGAAGTCGCGACGAACTGGGCTTCCCCGAGGGGCGAATCGAGGTAAGGCTGGCGGTAGTTGATGGCCTGCCCGGCCGAGAAAAAGAAGTAAATCTGGTCCTCGCTCCACTGGCTGCTGAGGAACGCACTCTCGTGGAACTGAAGAATCGAGTATGCTAGGGTCAGTGCCAGACGTCGCTTAATCAGAAGCCCCTGCGGCTGTTGAGTGGTGAGGAGAAGTTCTTTGAAGGAGACAGGTATTAGATTGGTAATGAACTTCCGAGGCGTGGGCGTAAGCTGGAAAACCCTCTGTGGCACGTCGTCTTCGGGATTTTCAACCATGACTCGGAGGCAGTACTGAGCCGACTGGCCACAGATTGCTTCGATTGCTGCACATATTTGCCCGAGCTCGGCGCATGTTTGAGCCGGCATTGTTCTGTAAACCGAGAAATATCTCAGCATGTCCTCTGGCTCTTGCATGTAGGGATGATCCGTCGCACTCACTTACGAGATATCTTTCATGAGTACCATCATTTCATGCCAAGGCCCTTGGCTCTGCACGAGAAAGCCAAAATCAATCTCGGTTTGCTTCAGTTTCGGCATCGCCTTGACACAGGCGGCCAGTGACAAGCGTGCTTGGTGGGGAATCCCACAGCTGCAGGCCCAGTATCTCGACAGAGCCTTGAACATTCTCCGAGCGAGAGAGCGAAAGTTGTACAAAGACGACGCTTGGGAGTCTACTGTCCAATCTCTTTGGGGATGGTGGCGGTGGCTGCTCTGCTTCTCTGCTTTCCTGGTGGCATAGTTAATGATGCGCTCGAGTCTGGACCTCCAGGTACGCAGGTTTGCAATGCAGATGTCTCGTCGCTTCTCTCGCCTCAGGAACTTGACCCGGTCCCAGAATCCGCTGGGATGGCTCTTTTTGGCCTGAAAGTCCTTCATCTTCTGCGATATCTTTGCGAAGTCCTGTGTCTCTCATCAGCAGGTGTGCGTCGTAGGGGTGGTCTCTTATCCGAATCTTACCAGATCAGATTTCGAGAGTTTGACCGTCTCGTCCTCGACAAGCTGGTAAAAGAGACGGACGACCTTGTTCATGGTATCGATGAATATTGTAAGATCGTTCTCGCTCGCAAAGAAGGCTCGTAGCGCTTGGGCGAGGTCGCTGTCGGTAGCCCAGCTCTGCACACACGGTTGTACCTCCCTGTTGCTTAGAATCTCCATCTTGCGCTCCTCGGATAGATAGGGCAGATTGGACACGATCTGATCCATCTGCTTTTCCATTTCGTACGTTTCCCAGTAGAACTCGTCGTAGAACTCCTGCAGCTTTTTGTCCCGGGTGGAGCTCCCGGCGGCATTTTTGAGCAGCGAAGCAGTCGAGGCGGAGCACTTGCCCGCCTCGACAAAAACAGGTATGACGGCGAGGACTATACCGGCAACCTCGAAACCCGACATGTTGATTTCCTCAGGAAAACTGGCCAGGCAGCGCAGCGGCTTCGCGGATCGCGAGCGGGGATGGCGTGATGCACGGTTGTCGCGAGAATTGTGAGTCTGAGGGCACAGTGCTCGGTGCTGCCCTGGCCAATGATGGGCAAGAGGGCCCGCATTGGCGTGCATATATCTGCATAAGGTACCCCCTCCCTCCCGAGCGTATTGCGCTTGCCGCGTTCACACAACCGCCCGTAGGGCAGCTCCACAGAACTGCTCGCATCAGACTCAGCAAGTTTTAGCTTCCACACATTGCCCCAAGTTTTCCAGAAGACGGTTCCTGTAACCATAATGGACTGTGCAGAAAGGTGTCGGGCTTAAAATGGGCGCTGGCTGTCCTTGGTTGACAAGAACCTCAACTATAATACCCACCCCACAGTCAGGGGACAGTTCCCCATAGAGTTTATCCTACAGTTCACAATCTGTTTTCAAACCTAATTAAACCCTTGCAGAAGGGACCATCTTGAAGCTGTAATAATCTAAGTGCGCAATGGATCTTGGAGCAGAAACATGATTTTCCAACGGTAGGGTTAGGATTATTGGCTATAGGTACAAAATTGGAACCTTCCATTCAGCTACTTCCTGTCCTGTACCCCTATATTTACCTGTTATAATCAAGTAGACCAGGATGCAAGAAGGAAACAATGGAATGACAGCTACGAGGAGTTAAACACAACGCGTCTACGCCTAGGGGCGTGCACATCGCGTTGAGCTACGAGAGGAATCTAGGGTCGCACTGCCTACCGCCCGATTTGGATATATCGAAGCAGGTAGGCCGGAGTGCTTTCCTGGCCGATCTGGCAGGTGCGGGCCTGGAAGACGGTTCGTGCCTAGGAAGATGGATACCTGGGCAAAATGGATTTCAGGTTCCAGGATGGATTCTATACCAAATGGTAGTGATGTCTTGGTCAGAAAACTACTTGCCAACCGCAACCCTCCTGCCCAGGCAAAACAGACTCACCTGAGCGACACTCGCTGTGACCGTTTTCTGACTCCAGAGCCCACATACAGTAGCTCCGGAGGCTGGCACACCAATCCAAGGCTGGCACAGTGACCATTTTCGAATACTCGCGGTGCGCGGTTGGTTTGGGCTGATATTTAAGCACTTGTGAATTGCTTCGACTGTGGCTCTATATCACCACCCGTGAACCGCCTATCTAGCCTGACCGAGTAGAAGGAGTAATCGTGCCAACCGCTCCAACCGCTTCAATTGGGGCGACCGCACCACCGGCCAGTTCACCGGCAGCCTCTCGCTTGTCTTCCATCTCAAGACGATGCCTGTCCTCATCGCTCTGCCCTTCACGACGCCGCGCCGTGATCTCACGTAATATCTCATCCAATTCCGCTTCCGTGCACCTGTTTCTCGGTGCCGCGTATTCCCTCTTTCGCACGTATCGTCTGGTCACGTCTGTCGCGCCATCTACGGAGAACGCGATGCAGTAGGACAGTCGCTTACCCCATCCTGACAACTCACGTTTAGCTCTTGGCTGTTGTGCGGACCGTTTTGTAGAGTGAGAACAACTTACCTTCTGTATACAGCAGGGGATTATCCCAAGCCTCCTCGCAGGCGTCAACATGAACCCACCGCATCTGCTGCTCCGAGTACCATTCGATCCAGACGTGGTCTTCGGAGTTCCATACCCAACGGACGCGACCGCCGATGACCCGACAGAGCATGCCAAAGCAATTTGTCCACTCCCCAACGCGCCCTCTACGGGTTTCGAGCAACTTCCACGGGTTGAAATATCGTGGAAATCGTTCGTGTGCGCCGCAGGCTTCATCTGAGCACCCGTAGAGCTCTACCCGCCTCGCACCGTCGGCATGCTCTTTGGGACTCGGCGTAGTATTGCCCAGACCGACGGTTGGCGATGAGCACACGGAGCAAGATGGGTTCCTGACCCAGGTAAAGAAGACCCGTTTAAACCAGCGCAGCAACGCGTGACCAACAAAATCCATGTAACCCCATTGTGGGTGGGTCCCTTCCGGTCTCGCCACCTCCTCCAGGTGCTGGGTTCCGGCCTCGCCGTAAATTCTCTCTAGAGGGAGCAGTTCGAGAGCGTCGTCCAATAAACCAGGGTTCTCCCATCTTATCGGGGCATTTGAGAGTTCAAAAAGCGTGTTGCGAAACTTGAGTGACTCGGCATCCCATTGCGCTTGGGTCTGAGGGGACACTGATTTCTCTTCTTCAATTCGCTCCTGTCGTTTCGCAGATGATCCTGTTTCCGTCGCACGCCAGTGTTTCGCACAGCACCCTTGCGGGCCGTCGATTATGCCCTCGGTGCATTGGTGCTCCCGGCAGCGGTGCTCCCAGCAAAACCAGGGAAACTCGTCACCGGGATATTGGCCCTGCTCCGAGCAACCTGATGCGCCGCATTTCAGGTGTTCCGGGCAGTACCGCAAGTTCTCCTTCTTGGGGAGCTGACAAAACTTGCTTTCATCGTCCCGAGGAGCAAGACACGTGTGCTTGAAACAATAGGGCGAGAAGACCCTCTTATCAGCGAGGACTTCATAACAGTGTATCCTTGAACAACCGTCGACGCGGCATTTCCTCGTCGTATGAAGATCAAGAGGCTTTTCCGGTTCGAACCCTGGCTCGTCCGGTTTCGGTGTTTCCTGGGCCGTTGCAGCATCGTCTGCGACATTTGGGCTTTCCGAGCCTGGAGATCCCGGAATCGGAGAGTGAACAGGAGTGCGTTGAACAGATTCCTCATCGTTGCTGGGCTCACATTCGCGTTGGATTTGGGTCTGCGTCTCAACCTGCACGTTCGCATCCGTTCCCGACTGCACGCCCTCTGGTTGAGCTTTCGCAGGGACTGCTCCGGAGAGGCCATCCTTAATGAGGAGTTCACTTTCTTTCAGTATTGTCCCTCCAAGTTGCCTATGCTTTGTCTCTCTGAGGTGGCTCAGGATGGGATCGTTGTCACCCTGGGGGAGAGGATCCCTTGCCATGCGCATCTCTTGCACATCTTTGCAGATCGTCTGCCAGGCTGCACTATCCGTCACCATAACCTCAAAAACCATGCGATCGGATAGGTATTTCTTGGCCTCGGGTATATAGTCCTGGTCGTCTTCGTCAAACGTCGGCGACGGCAAGTCAGAGATATCCCGGACGGTCCCCGGGACCTTCTTCCCGGAAGTCATGGAATGACCATTGTCTGTGTTCTCCGTCGGAGGAAGCGATAAGAGTGCGATTTCTTCCAAATGGTCCAGGATATGATCATATAGATGCCTCTCAGATTCGTCTGGAGGGTCGTGGTGAGCAGTTGAGCCTGCTGCTTGTTCTTTTTCTGTCTTCTGGCACAAGAGACAAGCAGCGAATAAGGTCTCGGCGAGGTCCTCGGCTGGAGGATGCCATGCTGCGGTGAGGACCGCAAAGGGATCAGGATGCGGCCTGGCACTGCTCTCAACCAGGTATGAGATTTGGCTTTCAGTGATAGAATCTGCATGAGCAGAGCGCACATGTGCCTCAAGCTCCTCTGGAGAGGCGTAGACTTCGTTTTCATGCCCCCAAATTTGGCAAGGCCAGACTAGGGTATGTTGTTGCATATGGCTCAGCCAATCGTCCGAGGAGCGAAAGGTGAGACATTCATCATCGCAATCCGGAAACAAGCAAACGTAGGGCTCTATATCTTTCAAGATGTGCCGCCTCGGCTTGTTAGAATTGAATGATGTGGCCGTAGCTAGGAGAAATAACTACTTACGTCCACCGCGGTTCGGTCGTCTCTTCCAGGTCAAGCATCCTGTAGCAGTATCGGCAAGATGCTTGGTTCGAGGACTTATCCATCGCCCCCGAGGGTGGCGGAACATCGAGGTGCCTCCTTCTATTTACTGCTCTTTGGGTAATCCCGGACAGGGCCACTGACTTCGCATAGCTCTGGTACCGTCGTCGATCTACCGAGGAAGCAACAGTAGCTGAGAGAATGGCGCTCTGAGTCTCTCCGACGTTGTGGCCCACCTTGGGAGAGTCCGTCGCCAGTCCTCGGGCGTGAAGAAGCAGTGGCGGCTCTAGCCTTTTGAATCGAGACGCATCCCGGTTCTGAATTATCGGCACGCCTCGCCGAAGCTTATTCTGGTGTCGTTGCCTGTAAATCAGCCTTGTGCGTCGAAATACGACGGATGATACCAATCTGTCGACGATGGGTTCCGGGGCCTTGGGATATCTGTAGCTGATGAGCCATCGAGAAAATGATTCGAGCGACTCAAGTTCTTCGGCTTGGTCCTGCAGATCCTCGCGGCGTGGCATATCTTGAGCAAATTTCCGGACCCTTTCGTTTTCTCTGGACGACACAGGCTTCCGCATGATAGACGAAAGCCTATAGAGGCGACTGATAATATCGTTTGCCTTGTCGATCGCATCCAAGGTTTGTTTCTGGGTTTCCCGTACTGAAGACGAGTTTAGCGGGCCGTCATCCTGGTCTAGGCTGAGGACGGAAGGTGAAGAGCCGTCTAAGTCATCCGCTTCCGACTCCGCGTCAGCATCCTCCCCCTCCTCTTCTTCCTCTTCCAATACTGGAGGATTGATGGCGAGTCCGAGAGCCTCCTTCAAACGAACGAGCAGGTGGCGCAAGACGTCGCTGATATCCGCATGGTCGCACAGTCTTTCGTCTAGAGAAGCAGCACCACCTGCGAAGACACCCATGTTGCCAGCCCAGATGTTTAGGCGGACTAGAATCGTGTCGAGATCCGATCGCAACCGCGGCGCCAAGCCCGCCGTCGATAGCCCTTTGTCCAAGACGTCCAGCACCTGAAGCGCGGCATTTTCAATGGGCGGAGAAGCCATCTTTGGACAAGTGAATCCAAGCCGACAGTAGAACAAAGAGCAAGAGAAAGCCAAGAGCCGAATATGCACCCCAGGAACTCAAGACAATGGATCCAGTACAATGTATCAATGCCCCAGTCAATCATCCATGAACTGTGGCAGGGTTGAATGTTCGGTGACAATGGACAGTGGCGGCCGCACGGCCACTTGCCACACCTTGGCATCCCGCTGCTGCCTGAGCTCGGGTGGGGCAGCCACAGCCAACAATGCAAGGTGACAACTGCTGGACAGCTGCCAGACTCTCGGGGGAACACTCCTAGGAAGTCGCGGGCAATGCGTCCGATTCCTGGCACCTCGTCTCAGGGGCCATTCCAGGGAAGCTACCAGCTTAAGTCCATCAAACTAGGTCGGCTCAATCTCGACGGCTGACCTCTCTCACAAACCTTTTATGTTGCCTGTTTGTGACTTAGGGTTAGCTTGGATGCGGCGCCCGACACTTTGCACCTCTCCCTTCATGCAAATGCTAGTAAGTCCTACAACTCACCGACTCGCTCGCAAAAAGCCTATAATTAAACCCTAGCATATTGGACAATTACACTGTTTCTACTTCCCAATCCATCATTCAACCCGTACCACACTGATATCTCCGAGTTGCTCAGCATCAGCCATCTGTCACAACCCGGAAACTCACTCCGTCGAGTGATCAGACCTGACCCTTGGATTCATGGCAGACTAGTTATGGGCCAAGGTCCAAGTTTAGGGGCCCCTTGCAGGGATCGGTGATCCTAAAGTCCGCCCTTCTAGGCAGCTCAGCCCAAGGCCCCAAGGCTCAGCTCTACCTCAGCCCTCGCTCAACCTTAGGGCGGCGGCAGCCCAGCTCTGGATCCGGAAACAGATTTTGCTATGTTTAAGTTTCGTTTGTGATTAACTTAGTATTTTGTCAAAATCCGCCTTTTCCACCCACAGAGTCCAGTCCGACTCGGTGTGGACTTCGAGTGACTCCTCGAACAACGGATGCGAGCAAGCGGGACACTGCTATATGAGGAAGCATATCGGACTCTCAGCAACTAGCTTCGATCCATGTCTGCTACGCGCATCGTAGCACACGTGTTCGACAGCTCTGCACTTGTCCATCATTCAGTCTTCACGCACGGCCATATAACTATGAAATCACCCTCACCCCGTACCACGGCCATTGGGCAAGAATGGGCCCCTAGTGCCACGAATCGGCTTCGGTACCATGGGCATGTGATTTCCCTGCTCGCGGTTGACGGCTCCTATACTTGACCCAGAACGCCTTGCCCTTGCTCGATCGCGCTTATGAACTGGGATGCACTTTCTCGGACACCAGTGGCGTCTACGTAAGACCTGAAAACTGGAGCTCCTCGACCTCATAGTAGCGCACTGCTGATCTGGGGTCTTCCTTTTAGGGTGATGCTGAGGTTATCATCGGCAAATGGCTAGCCTTGAACCCCGAGAAGCGCAAAGACATCTTCCTTGCCACAAAAATTCGGCGGTATCCAGCTGCCCACGGGGTTTGGGTTCCGTGGGGACGCCGCATACGTACCGATCGCCTGTGAACAGAGCCTGAAAAGGCTCGGAGTGGAGACAATTGATCTGTGGTACCCCCATCGGCTCGATGGGTCCACCCCTGTCTAGCATATTGTGGCAGAGATGGTCAAGCTAAAGGAGTAACTGCCGTCCTCTCATCCTATTATAATGGCAAATAGGAAATGCCAGTTTCTTGAACAATCGGAGGACAATGACTGAACCTAGGCTTAGGCAGGGCAAGATTAGGCACTTTGGGTTTTCCGAAGTCTCCTCAGCAACCCTTCGGCGTGCACCCGATTGCGTGTGTTCAAATGGAGTACAGCGCCTTCAGCACCGAGATTGAGTTGCCAGAGCACACCCTTTTGGCAACCTGCCGTGAGCTTGGCGTAGCCGTGGTGGCATACTCTCCCCTCTCCCGTGGCCTGCTGGGCGAGGATGTCCAGGGGCCGGACGACTTCGAGGAGGGTGACATCCGAAGGTTCTATCCGCGCTGTTCGAGGGAGAATTTCCCCAAGAATATGAAACTTGTCGGGGCCACCAAAGAACTTGCAACCAAGAAAGGCGTGACTGTTGACCAGGCGGCACTAGCCTGGCTACTCAGGCAAGGGGACGACATCTTTCCGATTCCTGGGTGAGTGCTGTCTCCTAACCTCCAGATACTCGGTTATGAAGTTATTTATAGTAAGAATAGAACTATCACGCGCAAGTACATCGAGGAAAACTTTGAGGCGATGCACGTCGGGCTCACCCCCTGAAGAGTCGCAGCACATCCGCGACTTGGTGGTAAAAGCATCCGTGTTTGGAGATAGATGGCCGGTGGAGCACCAAGTTGGCCTATTCGCTGACACGCCGCTTCCAGAGGACTGGAAAGAAGAGAAAAAAGATCTGACTATACTCGGCCAGTTCATCATTGATCGGAAGTGACGTCTACCGGAGTCGGGAGGACATGTGAAGATGCTATCTCGAACTCTGCTCTGTAGTCTGCTAAGCATTATCCTGTTTCAAGCTTCACTAAATCTCAATTCCTCACTGCCTGCAACAGTCTTGCACAAGTTACTATTTTGTTTACAGATGGAAGGAGGGTGGCTCCGGCGGGTTCCGTAATGTTGGCAACAAAGGCGAACGCTAGGGGGCCCAAAGTTATGGTCCATTGACCAAGTGGGCGTCCCAAAAATGAGGTTCAAGGCTGAACGCTGCACGCGGCTCCGAGCTTGGACATCGCGCCAGACAGACCCCACTCCTTAGCCCACCACTAGCTTATCGCAAACTACGAGCTATCCGATAAGGCGGAGGAGGGGCCCCCCTGTACTTGGCGGTACCTTGCTCCAGTCTTGGGGATACAGGCCAATCAGCTTAATGTTAGGCGATCTGTGAATTTTCATGGCACCATGAAATTTTGTCGTCAGTGAGCTTCGCAACTCCGAGAGTGCAATTGTTGTCCAAACCCACTCAACTCTCCTTTTTTGCATTCTTCACAGTATCGTTTAAGCCAGATCTCCGGTCCGATAGAATAGCTACATTATTTTTTCAATACGGATACTTCTTTATTCACGTAATCTCACAATGGCACCCATGGTTGCTGCGAAGGAGCATGAGTCCAATGTGGCCCGGCTCCTGGGTTCCGGTACGAGATGCTGATCGTCGCAAACTCGGCTGTCACATTTGGCTGATAGTAATAGGATCTGCTGGTATCGCCGAGCTGGCTGTGTTCCACCCAGTAGGTTTAGATGTCTGATTAACGCATCAATATTGCTGGCTAACACCATCAAGGTCGACACGATCGCAAAGCGCCTGATGAGTAACCAGACACGGGTACGGCAAAACGCTACGGGTCGCACACCATACCATGTTCTAATCGAGACATAGGTGGCGAGCATGAGCGAGTTGAACAAGGTCATCTTCAAGGAGAAGGCCACTGCACCGCTTGGACGAAAGTTCTTCTCTCTGTTCCCGGGTCTGGGTTACGCTGCCGGGTACAAGGTGTCGCAGAGAATATACAAGTATGGTGGCCAGCCGATCGCAAGGGAATACCTGGCAACGCACTACGGCAAGGACTTCGAGAGCGCATTCGGAAAGAAGACTGGCAAGGCCATTATGCACTCAACAGCAGGCAGGCAGGTTTTGAGGTCCTTCGCCTGGAGGGACGAGGTTGTTGTTGACAAGTTCTAGTCTTATCGGTATCGGTGAAATCATCCTGCTCCCCCTGGATGTTCTTAAGATCAAGCGTCAGACCAACCCTGATGCTTTCCGTGGGCGAGGTATCTTCAAGATCATCAGCGACGAAGGATTTGGACTGTACAGAGGATGGGGCTGGACGGCTGCCAGAAACGCGCCCGGATCCTTCGCGGTACGTGGAGTTGACCGCAGCAACTTATCTTGGATGGGGCCCTTCTGACATGAAATAGCTCTTCGGCGGTTCGGCTTTCACTAAGGAGTACCTCTTCAAACTGAACGACTACAACAAGGCATCGTGGTTCCAGAACTTCATTGCTTCCATTGCCGGCGCTTCCGCGTCGCTGGTGGTATCGGCTCCTCTTGATGTTATCAAGACCCGTATCCAGAACAGGAACTTTGAGAACCCAGAGAGCGGCTTCCGGATCTTGTCAAACATGGCCAAGAACGAAGGCTTTTCAAGTTTCTTCAAGGGATTAGTGCCAAAGGTGGGTTCTTGCTTGACCGCCTCTTGGCAGTTCGCGCACTAACTCTCTCCAGCTCCTCATGACTGGACCCAAGCTGGTCTTCTCTTTCTGGCTTGCACAGACGCTGATCCCGGCTTTTGACACCATGTTAAAATAGACAGCTGGGAGTTTGAGAAAGACATGACGTGTACGAGCGGGAAAGTACGACTTTAGAGCTAGAAGAGGCATTAGGTCGATTGTATGTATGTATATATAGGTCAAGCCGGCGTTCGATGGAAACTCTGTACATTACGGCGCTCTCGACCGTGGGATATGACTGATATGTCTGCTTAAGACCTAGCAGGCGGCTTTCTTGAGTTGGGTAGGCACGAGGGCACAAATAGAAGAAGACTCAACTCTAATGAAGAAAAGATAGTAAATAATTTGACGCGCTTTCTTCGAGTGCTCGTTCTCTCCGTTCTCTTCCCCCTCTCCCCATATTCCATCCACCTAAACCCCACCTTGACTGTGCGGGCCCGTTGGTGCTTTAAATTGACATTCTCGTGTACTTTGTAGGTAACAAGAGGTCATCGGTACAACAATGTAGATAAGCACAGACGCAACTAAGAAGCAGGTTGGACTGCAGTAAATCGGTCTCCATACGGAAGGATCGTGCAATCACCTATACTTTGAATCTTTTGCAGCAGGGCAATGCAGAACATCACGGCTGCAGGTGCTTGAGTTCTCCAGGTGGTCAGACCCAAACAAGCCAATTGGGAATCAATTGGGTAACGGACCAGCCCAAAATCACTCCGCCAAGCCGCGCCTATACTGATTGTGGCCCGAGCTGTAGCCGCCGAACAAGCCCGTTGCTGGGGTAGCGGTGAGTGACGTTGCAAAACAAATCGAACAAATCGAGATTGGGAAAGCGCCGGTCATTGTTTGTCCACATGCAAGAGCGGGATGCCCACTGGATTCCCACCATCCGCTCGAGGCGGTCACCTATTTACTGGGCCCTTTCTTCATTAAGTGATATGAATTAGACATTGATTGCTACATATCCTCTTCCTCCCAGCAACCACTTACAACAGTTCAGTTCACCATCCACAGTCGCACAGTACCCTTTCATTTCTCCAATTCCCCTCCATATGTGGCTTCGGCTTGCCTCAGATTGAGGGCGAGTCAATAATCCACGGTGAAACATTGCCAGTTGACGATACCCTCTGCTTTTTTCAGAAGGCCATTCTGTCTGATTTATTCATATTCATAAAGCTCATCATATATCGAAGATGGCGCCAGTGGAGCGCGATGCCCCAGCAGACCGGCACGTAAGACATCTGCATACCTCCTCCACAGGAGCGCTCATACCAATGTAATTCATCACCTCTTGCGATGTTCTTTTTTTCTTGATCATGGTGGCAATTATCCGCTCGTTCTGTTGACTGACATGCTGCGATAGGTGGGATAGCTCAGACCCAGACCGAGCGCCTCCCCCTCTGCCTTTGAATCCTCAGTCGCCCAGCGTCAGCCCCTCGAGGAGTGGGACGTCTCTTGCTATCCAGTCGGCACATCAAGCTTTGGCGGAGAAGGCCAGAGAGAACGAGGCGACAGCGCTTGTGCCGGCTCTTAAGAAGCGGTCGACTACGGGCGAGGCCACACCAGAGCGGGCCCTCGCTACAAAACCGAACTCCCACAAGCGAATGCAATCGCTTCAGCCAGGGACTGTGCGGGACTTGAGTCTAATGATCGAGGCAGCACAGGATCCCCATACACCACCCCCAAGGGGTTCTTCACCAGAGAAGTTCCCAAGGCCCGTAACACCACTTCGAGGCCGAGAACCGGAGAGGCAGTTCAAGCCAACAGACAAGGAAAACACAAACCCAAACCCCTCAACACCACCTCCAATGTCGATAAGTCTCAACCCTGCTGTGCGTCCTTCGATGGCGAGGAAGAACCAGCACAGTATCCTTGGGGAAAATGCCCCACCACAATCCGCCACCATGTTGGCCTTACAAAATATGGGCCCGGCGCCGTCGCGAGAGGAAGAGAGGCCGGCCCCACTCTCAACGGTCACGAACAGCTCCAACGCCGTGGGCAGAGGATCTTCTACTTGGGATTATTTGTCCAGTCAGATCATTAGCCTCACAAACATTGCCACAGCGCTGCAGAAAGAGATGGCTCAGCTTAGTCGACGGAGCAGGGACAATGCAACCGACTTGATGAGCCTGAAAGAAGCCACTCATGCCAGAGACGAGGATATCCGGAAGAGTCTGCGGGACCTCGTCGCCAATATAGATAACGTACGAGCCCATCGCGATGCCAATCGCGACACATACTCCGGTGGCTTGTACATAGAGAACAAGGCGCATAGCACCTCACCTGTGTCAAAGTCCAAACCTTTCTCTCTACCCCGAATCCCGTCCCCCAACAGCTTCTCGGCATCCATTGACAGGGAGTCGACCATCAGCACGCCGTCGCTGGCGTCTAGTGAATCACCGGCGGTCATTGCGTTGCTCGAAAAGATCATCCGCGAGATGGGAACTAGGGACGGCCAGGACGCAGTCATTAGCCAACTCAGTGAAGTGGCGGAGAAGCTGGTCGGCATGGCCTCGTCTGCAAAGGTCGAGGAGCTCATCAGCTATCTTAAGCACACTAATCATAGTCAAGCCATGGTTCCCGCCAGCGGTGGTAGAGGTGGAGGCGGTGGCGGCACCAACAGGCCAAAGCACGTCTATTTCGAGGATGACGACGGCGAGCGCGGCTCCCGGGAGCTCGACTGGGCCGAGCGCAACGGCCAGATGACTCTTGCAAACAAGGAAGGCCACCCGCCAGCCAGAGCGACGGAGCTGATTAACGAGGACGTCATGAAGGTCATCCGCTCCGTGAAGGATAGTGTAGCCCAAGGGGGCGGGATGACGGCCGAGGTCAAGGCTCTCGTGCGAGAACTTCGGGGCGAGGTCCTAGGCATGGGCCGTGATATCGCGCGAAAGTTGGACGCAGTCGATGCCGACGCACATGACAAAGACGAGTCCGCGAGCAAGCGGGAAGTCGCGCGGATCGTGGAGGAAGGCTTGGACCAGATGAAGCACCACATGAACGAGTTGCTCCGGGAACATAGGAGAGCGTCGGCTGCGTCGATGAAATCCGCGATCGATTACCAGGAGATCTATAACGCAATACGGACGGCCTTAACAGACTCGAAAGCGGACGAGTCCGGGGAACCCGAGCTCACCCGAGACGACGTCATACTCGCTGTTAAGGACGCTTGGGAGAATTATAAGCCCGAGATCCAGGTAGAACAGATCGGTCTTGAGCGCGATGAAGTCCTTTCGTGCCTGAAGGAGGGTCTTCAGGAATATGCTCCTAGCCAGGAACCGTCCCAAGGTGTCACGCGGGAAGAGGTCTACCAGGCCATCATGGAAGGATTGCAGCACTTTCAACCACCCCAAGTTGACTCGCCTACTACCCTCTCCCGGGACGAAGTCCTCGAAGCCGTTCGGGAATGCCTCGAGGAGTTCGAATTCCCTGTTGCTGCATCAGGCCTTAATAATGACTTGACGAGGGATGATGTTGTGGATGCGGTTCAACAAGGCCTGAAGTCTTTCGACTTCCCCGACAATAGTGCTGCCGTTGTCCCGCATACTGATAACTCGGAGGTGATGGCGCGCCTGCATGAAATCATGCGGTTCATGCAGCAGGAATTCAAGACCGTGTCAGAGGAGGCCAAGCAGAATGCCGCCGCGGGTGAAAGGGATACCGAGCAGGTCTTGGATGCCACTAGGGACGGCCTAGACCAGTTGCGGACGCACATCGAAAGTTATGTTGACCGACTCGCCGAGAATGACGCCCAAGGAGAGCTTTTGGGAAATCTCACCAAGAGTTTTGAGAGCTTCCGCGGCGAGTTATCCGAGCTTGTTGCGCGGGCCTCAGACGGTTCGAAGGAGATGCTCAAGGAGGAGCTCGAATCGTTACGAGACGCTGTCAACTCTTCCCTAGTGCCGCATGTGCCGCCCGTTCCCGACAACAGGGAAGCCCTGGAGTCCATCCGCGACGGTATCGAGAGAGTCCGACACGAACTCCTCCGGCCCCATGCAGGGACTACGGATATCCTCGACGCCCTCCACGAGGGCTTCAGCGACTTGCGCACTCTCTTGGAGAAGATCGGCGACAAGCCTGTCGACCTCACCGCCAACGACGAGATCCTCGATGCGCTCAATACGGGCCTCAGCAACGTCCGTACCGAGATTGATTCCCTCCGCGAGCAGAACAGCGAGAGTGACAAGGCGGTTGCGCCGCTAGGTGCTGTCCAGAGCGATGCCCTCGTTCCGGCGGACATGCTCAAACAGGACGATATTAAGAACCTTGAAGTCATGATGAGCCAGCTCAGGGTGAAAATAGAGGCGATCGAGGCCCCGCAACCTGGCCCCGCCGCGTCCGAGGGCTCAGCCAAGGTGGATCTGTCGGAGATGGAAGAGATGCTTCGGGACCTGCAGGAGAAGGTGGCGGGCATATCCAATGCCGAGGTTGGAGAGTCCCTGCGGAATCTGCAGGTCTCCGTGGCTGCCATCTCGAACGAACGAGTTGAGGAGTCGATCCGCAACCTGCAGGCTTCACTGGAAGCCATTTCCAATGTCGAGATTATCGAGGCTATCGGGAAGCTTGAAGAGAACGTGGCGGACTTGGCGGCGATTAAGAGAAAAGCCAACTCTACGCCCATCAACCTCGAAGACGCGGCCACCAAGGAGGACGTTCAAGCCATCGAAACCATCCTCCGGAACACCAAGGGTCGGATGGAGGACATACTCGACGGCGAGCAGTCCGTCAGGAAGGACCACATTGATGCCGTCCGGGCCTTGGTTCTCGAGACCAAGGACTCTGTCGGCTCTGTTATGGACCAGCTGGAGAAGGTCTCTAGAAAGGAGGATCTCGTTGCCATCGAGTCTCTCGTGACCCAGGTCAACATCGCCTTCGACGAGATGAAGGAACGGTCCGAGAAAGCCTTGGAGGATCCGGAGAAGGTCATGAAGAGCCATGTCGAGGCTGTTGAGGCCGCCGTTCTGGAGATCAAGACCATCATTCAGGAGTCGGTTAAGTCTGATATCGCTGCGTTGCCCTCGAAAGATGATATCTCTGTTCTGCCCTCCAAAGATGACATCGCAGCTCTTCCGTCCAAGGACGACATCGCCGCCCTTCCTTGCAGGGACGACATCGCTGCTTTGCCCTCCAAGGATGACGTCAAGGCGGTCGAGGAGATCGTCAAAGAGCTGAAGGAGAACGCCACCGCGCAGGCAGAAGCAAACGGCCAGGCGCTAGTAGAACGCCGCGCAGAGATCGTGGGCGTCGGTGAGCGCGTCGGCGAAGTCAAGGTGTTCTTGGAGCAACTGCAATGCCTGATGCAGGAGAAATTGGAGGCCGGCGCGAGTGGAATAGATACCATAGGCCGGCTCCTTGGGAACCTAAGCAATACGATGGCGCCAAACGCCAATGTCGGCCGAGACGTAAAGGAGCTGCTCGAGGTCATGAAGAACGAATTCGAAGAGGCCAAGGGCAGCGTGGTCGGCGCCAAGCTGGATACCGACGAGAAGTTCCAGCAGACCACCGAAACTCTCAGTGCTAAGATCGACGAGAAGATCGGCGAGCTCGTCGCGAAGTACGACGCGTTCGAGAAGGTGATGAAGGAGCGTGCGGCCGCCGGTGAGACCCACGACGCCAACATGGAGGCCGCCGTCGCCGGCACCAAGGCCATCGGCGAGGAGCTCAAGGTCCTCGTCGACACGCTCGGGTCGACGGTGACGGACTCGCTGGAGAAAATGGAGGAGGCGTCCAAGACGGTCTTCGGGCAGGTCGAGCAGCTGTGTGGCAAGTCCGAGGAGCACCACGCGGACGAGAAGAGTCAGCACCAGGCGACGCGCGACCAGATCCAGCAGGCCGTTGGCATCGTCGAGGGCCTGCAGGGCCGCGTCGCCGAGTTCCAGCCCCAGGTGCTCGAGAGCATCAAGAACGTGCTGGAGATTGTGGGCCAGCACTTTGAGCTCTCCAAGAGCTCCGTCACCGACATCCAGAAGACCATAGAAGAAGCCAAGCCCGAGCTGCCCGCGCTGCCGCCGCCGCCCGAGAAGTACGACGACGCCGAGGTCATCGCGCGCCTCGATAAGCTGGCCGCGGACAAATACAGCGACGCGGAGGTCCTCGCTCGGCTCGACAAACTCGCCGCGGATAAGTACAGCGATGCAGAGGTGCTGGCCAAGCTCAATAAACTCGCTGAGGACAAATACAACGACGCGGAAGTACAAGCTAAGCTTGACAAACTTGCCGAAGATAAGTATAGCGACGCCGAGGTTCTAGCCAGGCTCGACAAGCTTGCTGAGGACAAATACAACGATGCCGATGTCGTTGCTAGGCTCGACAAGATCATCGAAAACAAGTATGATGACAGCGAAGTTCAAGTCAAGTTGTACGAGATTGCGGAGAGATGCGACCCTACCGAGGTGCACTCGAAACTGGACAAGATAATCGAGAGTGACGACAAGGAAGCCGTGCATACGAAACTCGATACGCTCGTCACAGTCGCCGAGAAAATCGACCCTGGCGAGATTCACACGAAGTTGGACATGATTCTCCTGAGCAGTGACAAGGAAGAGCTGAACACGAAGCTTGACAAGCTGGTCGACCATGCCGGGGTTGCGGACAAAGCTTACGAACAGCTCTCGATGCTGGACAAGGTTCACAAACAGGTCGTCCAGACGGCCGCCGAGATCTCCGACTTCCTCTCGTCGCAGAAGAAGCGCAACACCGAGGAGCAGGAGGCCCACGAGAAGAGTCTTAGGGTGACTACGATCGCGCTCGAGCGGCAGAAGGCCGAGCGGGCCGAGGTCGAGACCAACCTTATCCACCTGCGCGACGAGGAGGCGCAGCTGCGCGAGTCGGTCCAGGCGCTCCGCGGCGAGCAGGAGTCCCTTCTGCGCCAGAAGGCGCGCATGGCGGCCGACATCTCGTCGCTGGAGACAGCGCTGCGCATCCGCCGCGAGGAGCTGCACGCCATGGACGCGCGGGCCGAGGGTCTCGAGCGCCGCATCCTCGAGGGCGTGCTCGACCACTCGCGCGCCCTGCTCATGACCAAGTCCGGCGCCAAGGGTGCGCGCGAGGCCATGAGCCGCAAGCGCGTGCCGGGCGCCCGGTCGAGCCTCTCGTCGTCACCCGCCGATACCGCCACGCCGACGAAACGCTCCTCCGCCGCCGTCAGCATGGCCGTCGCCGGCAACAGGGCGAGCCTGACTCCCAAACAGGCCGGCGCTAGTAACCGCCGCATCCTGTCCCTCAGCCAGATCAACAGCAACGTGCCCGCCGGCGGGGTCGCGCGGAGCCAGAGCGTGCGCACGCCCGGCACCGGCGCCGGCGCCCTGCGCAAGAGCAGCTGG
>QJNZ01000912.1:0-35354 GCA_004155055.1 Monosporascus sp. CRB-8-3
CCCCAATTAAAAGGCATTATATAACCAAGTCGAGGCCATTATAGATGGTTTCATTTGAAAATGACTCATGAGTCTTAACTATCATACTAAAAGGCCTACGTGTCTCGGCTTTGCCTCAACCGAAGCGAAGCCTTCCGTTGTCGTTGGATATCCGTTCATCCAGTTCGAGCCGGGACAAATTCCAACCTCCCCCGCCGTTCCTCAGTTCCGCCTCCAGGACCCGCCCTCCGTCGACGAGGCGGACGTCGCGGGCCGAGGCGCCGAAGCTTCCGGCGGAGCCGCCCGGCACCTGCAGGACCTGTCCCGGGTAGATCATATCCGGGTTGTCGAGGTTGTTCCTCCGCGCGATCTCGTCGAAGCTGCAGTTGAAGCGCCGCGCGATGTCCCTCAGGGTGTCTCCCTGCTGCACGGTGACGCTGCTCGGGCCGCCGCCGCCGGAGCTCCAGCGGAAGCGGCCGTCGTCGTTGCTGATGATGTCGTTGAGGTTCAGGGAGCTCACTTGGTCCTGCCCGTCTTCGCGCCGGCAGGTCGCGACGAGGTCCCAGCCCTCGAGGTGGATACTGTGTGACGAAGCCGAGAAGTTGCCGCCGTGATGTGTCATCCCCCGGTCCGATGAATGGTGCCCTCCGTAATGGTGATGAGAAGGCCCGGGGGAGTGCCCCGGTGGGGGGGGCGAGTGCTGTGATAATTTCTCCTGCATTTTCTCCTCCTCCTTCTTCTCCTTGCGGTCGGCCACGAAGTCCTGCAACTTGTGACCGGCGAAGGCGCCGGCCATGGCGCCGATGATTCCATGGCCCATCTTATGCCCGCCGTAAGCGCCGGCCGCGGCGCCGGCGAGTCCCCCCATTAGACCACGCTCCCCTTCCTGGCCTTCCTGCCCGGGGCCGCCCGGACCGGGACTCGGGGATGAGCCGTATGCATTCCCATACTGCGAGTTGTTGGGTTGGCCATGGCCGGGTTGGCCATAGCCGGGTTGGCCATAGCCGGGTTGGCCATAGCCGGGCTGACCGTAGCCGGGCTGACCGTAACCGGGCTGACCATAACCGGGCTGACCGTAACCGGGCTGACCGTAGCCCTGTCCTCCGTCAGGATAGGGAGATTGGGAGCCCGAATTATCATTATAGTAAGACGCCGCCTCGCCGCCGTAACCCTGATTGCCGTAACGGGGGTCCATGTTTGTCAAAGACCGAGTCTAGTCTCGCTTCGGTTGATTTATGTGTACGAATAGAGTAGAACTGGGGTGAGCTCTTAGATCCCAGCTCGAGACGGGAAGAAGGACGATGTGATATATATTGACACCTCAACAGTAGACAGCTTCGGTCCCGCCGTCACTCCCGCCGGTAATTGCGTGGCACTGCATCTGGCCCGTGCCCACATAGCCCCTGAACTGGACAACGTAAGTGGGGCTGCATCACACTTGCGTCGCAACCCTTGGGTTTAGTCCAATGTACCTCATGCGTTCTGGACTTTGATCTTCCCTTGGAGACAACTTAAACGTGACCATGATGTTTAAGAGTTACACCGCCTGGTTTCACTCGTTGTGGATCTCCGCTGGATAGTCGGCACCAAAGCTGTAATGCGGATATTCGGCATGCCCGGCATTCGGACACTGCCACTTTGTATAGTGACCGCAACGAAGCGCTAACCAAGGACCGGACCTCCGTTGGAGCGGTTCCTTAGCTATGAGCAACCAATCAGATAGTCGCGCCAGAGAACGCCTCGAGACACGCTGTTGGTTCGTTTTCATCCAACGTTGCAAACCCACTCCCTCGCGTCGTTGGCAACTTAAGGCATAGTACGAAATACGAAATAAACTCCACTTGGAGGTTTTGCACTGCCGATGTGCCAAACAAATCGCTGACTACGTACGTCCTAGCAAGCACTCGGGGCATCTTGGAGAAGTGAATAATCCAATGAACTGAGTACAAACGAGGGTCATCCCCTCAGTGTAGACGTAAACTGAATTTCTCAGCTCCATCAATTTACGTAACTGGGCTCGAACTCATATTGAGGGGTATAAATATTTGGTTAGCTTTACAGTCAACTTCCCCAGAAGTTTAGAGCCGGCAGAAATAGCCAAGTTAGCGCCATCTCATGTGAAACGGGGGTGGGGGATCAAATTGGCGGCTCCGCACTCTAGTTTCGATAACCATCGTAGAACAGCTGAAACAATTACTGTAAGCTCAGAAGCACACTGTCGGGACGACCGTCCGCTCGTGTTTCACGTCAGATGACAGAGACGCCGCAGTATAGATGGCCCGGGCGGATAACCTGATATGGTTCAGTGACGGGGGGATATCTTGCCCGAGTCCACGCGGTCCTTGGCCTCGATGACGATGAGACCTGGTCACGCGGAACGTGGAGTCTGCGGCCTCCGGGGCGGCCTCTTCTGTGCCCTAGTGAGCCTCTGGCTGTATTCTCGGCTCCGGGAGTCTGGTTGCGCCTTTCAGGTACGTCCGCGGAGGTATGTCCTTGGGGAAATGAGTGTCTTCTGCGTAGGGTTCCCTGATAATGTTAGGCGCTGGAATATTAGCTTGCAGAGTGTATGGAGAACGGGGTCACATATGTGATATATGGTCACCTTGATGTCTATCACCTTTTCGCCACTTGACACTTTTTCTTGGCCTTATTGGTAGGTCAACGCTGGATGTCTCAGCGGGACTGTAGATATGCATGATATGCCATATGGTTACAGAGGCAGGACCATCCACACTTTGGGCCTTGCATGCTGTTCGTACATACCTCGTATTGCCAAGAGATCGTAAGTAACGCAGGTCGTATCTCTATCATTGCTGAAGTGAGTGCACCTGGGGTGTCTCTACTCCAGGTAAGATAACACAAGCCGCTGCAAATAAAACGACAGCGGTATCGAACAGAGTTTCAAGATAGTTTGGGTAAATGGAAAAAGCGACCCGAGAGACAGCAAAGTTTCCAGCAGCGGATGGGCTCGTTCCCAAGCGCCTAACGACCAAAAGGTCGTGTAATGCGCACAGGCCGGCGACTGCAACTCTTCGGGTAGGTGTTTGCATAGTCTACATAAAGATTGGGGTTGAGCATACGGGTGCCAATAGAGGCGGGGGCTCGGCTAGACGTACACCATAGAGGTTTGGCCACGAGGTCATCGAATATTTCGGTACAAATGTAATAATGTGAACATTCATAAGTGCTCTATCCAGAGACTGCAGACTATATGTTTTCAGAAATTCTCAGAAAGACCCCTAGTACTGGCATCATCCAAGTACAAGGTCCTGCTCAACTTGGTTTGGGACGTGGAAGACCATTCACATACAGCCGCCTAATACTAATTAGGGAACGACGTCAGGTTACGTCTCAGGGATCGGAGAAACCTTTCTAATGCCAGTATACTCAGGTTTTCAACTATAAAAACCGCTATTATACTGCGTACGTTATGCTTGGTATGTCCGCGTACCGAACTACCATGACTAGAGAACACCATAAGTCGTCTTTGGATAAGCTTCGTAATAGAATTCGGGTTTGTATTGGGCCGGCTTGAGTCCTCATATCCATTAACTTCATTGCTTTCGCAGTTACTATAAGATATGTCTTTGAACTTTGCTTTCAGGGACTTGCACGAGGTGGTATCTTCAGAGTATGGTGACATCGCGTTGGTGGCCGTAAAGCTCTTCAACTCCGCACGTGCATTTCACGCTGCAATCGCCGATATGTTTTCGAACGCGCTTGTGGCCGTTGCCGGGTGGTGGTGTCCCAACTAATGGTCTTGACGTAGGGAACGCCCAGATGGAGGGCCAGTCTTGCTCCCCGAGCTCAGTAAGCGTCTCTAAGCTTTTCTCTAGTTGTTTGACCGCTACCGAGTTGCACGTGAGAGTCGTTTGTCGGCTGGTCCATCCGTATAAGAAGACCGATCGGCCCGGGTTAAGTAAAATATTCGTCTTTTCTTTGGCAGCCTCCGATATATGGGGTGCGTAAGCATCTTTACTGGTATCAACGACTCTGATCGGCAGCTGTAGGCCGAGTGGGACGTCGTGGATTGACAGTGACCGTAGTTTCTCGAGTCTTCGCTCTCTTGTCCATTGCGCATCACCCAATATTAAGCACTCGGCTCGAGCTTTCTCGGACTCAGTCCCTATCGTATCCACGATATGGCGAAAGGTCTCTTCCGCTTCCTTCGTGCAGAAAAGCTTTCTGGAACCTAGTATTGGATAAAAGAGCGAGAGTGCCGGCTGCTTGCTTTCTAGTTCTGCATGATCCAGATGCGACCTCCTGAACCACGGCTGCGCTGGAACTGCCAAATGCGAGAAATCAGACGCAAGGCCTACTAGTACAGAGGTGTCGATATTCAATGTTTTCGAAAAGCTTCTCTTCGGATCCGGTGCCATTCTGTGTAACAGGTCGGCCGACAAAGCTGGGGCCGGGGACAATGTGTTTCCGCACAAAACGTTGACCCCTATTCTGCGACACGTGTTTAAGATGGCATCGATCTTGGGGTGTTCGCCTTCCATCATGCGAGGCAGAACCAAATAGGGTGTTGGGCATCTTGTCCGTATCCGGTAGCCTCGCGCCGCGCTGGCAAGGGCTTTAGCAAGCTTTATTAGTGGAATATCTGCGTCGTCGCTCTCAAGGACGCTGCCTACCCCATCGCCCTCATCATCGTCACTACTGTCTCCACAGAAAACAGCTTCCCTCGCCATGTCAAACACGAGCCTCTTGTTGGTCATGGACGAAACTTTCCACCAACTTTGGCCGCCATCGGCAATGACGTCAATGACGAGGTTGCAATCTTTCGACGGCCTAGATTCCCCAAAAGACCTAAAAATGCGTGATCCGGGAGCGAGGATCTGTTTCGAGTACTGCTGGCTGGATACACCATATCGCAGCATGGTTATGTCATTTGACCTCTTAGCCGTATCCCAAAGCGCCTCGTAGTAAGGTAGATTGCTGGAACTCGCTTTATGAGATGCGAGATCTCCGCCTGGGTCGACATCTTTCGCGTTCTTCTGTAGCCATGCTATCTCTGCCCGAAGTATATTACTAAAAGAGGTGTATATCTGCGCTGACAGCTGAGGGTGAAAATAGTCGGCATAAATGTGAGAAAGGTGATCTGCAAATTGTTCAAGCTCTGCCTGCAGGGATCTTGCTCTCGGTAGAAGACCTCCTTCTCGAGTTATAAAAGCCGACTCCTCAGGAGTTGTCTCCATCATATCAGCGCTCGAGGCTGTAACCTCGTGATAAAAAAGTCTTATCGGTTGGCAGTGAAATAGCGGCACCTTATTGGAAGAAGGGGGTCCTGTAGAATAAAAAGTTGTGGGACTTCCACGAAGCTTCAGGCTGACGCTTCGTTGTTCGGCGTATGGACAGATTGCTCCATTTATAACAATGTTATATGCGATAATATCTCCATTTAGGAATTTTGCTGTTCTTGTCTGTCGCCTGTGCCTGGTCAATATCTGGCTTCGCCAAATAATAGGACATTAGTGCTACATAGGTACTCTGATTTGGTAGCAGAGTATATTGTTATTGGTATTGTCACGTGACTGATATAGCCGGTAGGCAGAAGCCGGGCGACAAGCCACTAGGAAGACGGCTCGCTGCTTTATTCCATGCCTTATGTAAGTTGTAACTCCTTCCATTGGTGCCTAAGGCTTAAATGACAGCTGCGATAGGTAGGGAAGGTTAAGGCTGATTTTGGCTACGCATCGTTGGTGTGATACCATGTGGTTTGCGAGATAGAGGGTACAAAGCTGTACATGTATGAAGTTGCCGCTCCGGTAGCCGATGATTAAGCGACTCGAGACGGGGCAACCCCTGCAGAACTGTCAGTTCCCACAATTTACACATGCATGATGCACGTGGGCTTATCTTTCTCCTGGCTTTGGGGTTACGAGAATATCTGACATAAGGCTTTCAGTCAAGACCCCGGAAAAAGACCCCTCAAGCCCAGGTCAGCCTTGTCGGGCAGGCTCTTTAATCTCGTATAGACCTCGAAGTAGAGAATATTCTGCGGGATGCATAGGGCTTAGAATCTTGGATGTATTGCTAGATTGCGATTGAAATTACGTAATGTCATGGTGATTGTCTCCTTGATAAGATTTAGTTACACGGCTGCCGGGGTTGCCAAAGTTTAATGTCGCGTGTCGCTCTGCATATGTTGGAAAGCTGGAGCGGTCTGGAGCTGGTGGACTGAACGCCTCAGACTTCATTAATCAGGCTGGTCATCTAACCGATCAGTGAATGGTCGGAATTTGGGACCATAGGATGTTGAGTCGCATTCAAGCTGCACCCTATTTTCGACAGGGCTGAGAGTGAGGGCCAATAGACCTTGGACATTCCATGGAATTAACCTGACATCGCTTCCGGTTCTGTAACCGTAAGCAGTTTCTACTATGCCGTCGGCAGTTACCTTACCCTTATCAACTGTGTTTCTCTCTTTCCGCCGCCGACGGCCCGCGTCTTCAAGTGTCAGCCAATGAAACTTGTCGGTTTCTTATCTCCCACCCCACGGATTTTACCATGTCAAGCCTCATAGTCACCAGCCATTCAGCTTTATTGCTAGCATATCCTGGGCAAGGCCTACTCCCGAAGATAGCTGACGTATTTGCTATTAATGAACGTCCGGAGCTGCATCCTGACGAACCTTATGCAGGTCAGATTCGAGATCCTTATCTCGAACCACTCAAGATGTTTTCTCACTTGGCCCATAACCACACCGCGAGGGCTTACTATCGGTGTAACCATTGACGTATAAAAGCATTGAGTTCTTGCCTCAGAATGATGAAGTAAGTTAAATTATTGACCGCCAAGAATTCCTTGCAACCTCGAGTGCCATTGAGGTTTGACCAGTCATATAACTAATCGAAGCACGATGGCAGGAGGCGGAGGCCCATCGTCCGGTGCTGTGGCACCACCCCTGAACCAGGCATTCGGCTACGGTATTGTCGTGGGATTGGGCTTCTTATTTGCATTTGGAATGATCTTGACTACCTGGGTTCTGAAAAAGTAAGCTACTCAGACGCAGTTGTATGGGGATCTCTGAAGGATCGAGAGCTGACTGTTCGCTGAAAATAGATACAACAATGAGCAACAGACAAGTGAAATGTTTAACACTGCCGGTAGGACCGTCAAGTCCGGGTTGGTCGCTTCGGCTGTGGTGTCTTCCTGGACGTGGGCAGCCACGCTCCTCCAGTCGTCTGGAGTCGCATATCGCTATGGCGTCTCCGGACCGTTCTGGGTAGGTGCATAGCTTCAACTCTCTGGCCTACAGCATCAGCCCACTAATCCTTTACGAAGTACGCCTCCGGCGCCACTGTACAGATCATTCTCTTTGCGACGTTGGCTATTGAGCTGAAGAGGAGGGCGCCTAATGCGCATACCTTCCTTGAGGTCATCCGGGCTCGATATGGTGCGTTATACGTGCAACTCACGGCGAGTTCCATAATGCTAACCCCTTGAAGGCCGCCTAACGCATTGCGTTTTCATTTGCTTCGGATTGTTCACGAACATTCTCGTCACTGCCATGCTTTTGACTGGTGGATCTGCGGTAGTGACATCCTTAACTGGAATGCATACGGCAGCGGCTTGCTTCCTTCTCCCCATGGGTGTCGTTTTATACACCATGTTCGGAGGGTGAGTCTTGCAATAAAAGCCCCTGACCTAACACCGCTAACACGCCGTAGAATCAAAGCTACTTTCCTCACTGATTATGTAAGTTACCTAAGACTTGTGACTGATCAGTCTCTGATTTTCTCAGGTCCACACTGTGGTCATCCTAGTCATCATCCTGATCTTTGCCTTGACGGCATATGCGACTGGTACCGAACTCGGGTCGCCCTCTGCGGTGTACGATCGCCTAGTTAGCGCTGCCGCTTCACACCCCGTCGAGGTTAGTAGCTAGAATTATTTATCTCTCCTATTTATTTGATGTTTCGTACATGGCCACTCCTTGTTCTATTATGTGAATGACGGAGACAGAAAAATGGCTGTGCTACCGGATCTTACATAATCATATAACGTCTTAGCCCTTGGACTCGCTGACACAGCATAGGGGAATGCCGGTGGCTCATACTTGACCATGAAATCCCAACAAGGTGCTATCTTCTTCGTCATCAACATTGTCGGTAAGTAATCTGGGCTTATAAATTCGTCCCTGAGCAGGGGCTAACTTTCGTCAGGGAATTTTGGCACTGTGTTCATGGACAATGGTAAGAATGTCCGACTTTATAGTTTCTGACTTGGGTGTCATGATCTGGCTCTCGGCTCTCGTGATTGAGATAGTCACATTGGCTGCATTTGAGTCTAACACGTCGAGGGAACTTCGAGCTGACGTAATCGCAGGCTACTATAACAAAGCTATCGCCGCATCACCTGTCCATGCTTTACCTGGGTACATCATTGGCGGTCTCGCATGGTTCGCCATACCATGGCTGTGTGCTACAACGATGGGTTTGAGTGCTCTTGCCCTCGAGGGGTCACCATCCTTCCCGACTTATCCAGATCGTATGGACCCGGCCGATGTCACCGCTGGACTGGTGCTTCCGTATGCAGCTGTTGGCCTGTTGGGTCAGTCTGGCGCGGCGTGCACGCTAGTCATGATTTTTAGTAAGTGGCCTCTGGGAGTTGGTCATGTTCATGTTCCGCGCTACGAATTACCCGCATCCATCAACCCCTTATTGAGAGCAGTTAGTAACAGGGCATTTCAGTGGCCGTCACTTCAGCTACTTCGGCTCAGCTGATTGCTGTCTCATCCATTTTCACTTACGATATATATCAGTGAGTTACAACGTACCGAAAGCAATCTACCTGTGGCTAATATTCGATGTCAGGACCTATATCAACCCATTAGCCTCCGGTGCACGTTTGATCGCCATGTCCCACACTAGTGTCGTGGCCTATGGCACAATCATGGCCGGCTTCAGCGTTGGTCTATACTATGCTGGAATCAGTATGGGCTGGTTGTATCTGTGGATGGGTGTGATGATTAGCGCCGCAGTCATTCCCGCAACCTTGACTCTTTTCTGGAAACGCCAGAACTGGGTCGCTGCTTCTGGCGCACCTGTTCTTGGCCTCATCTGTGCATTGATCGCGTGGACAGTCACCTGCTACAATCAGTTCGACGGTGTCCTTAACGTAGACACCCTCGGATCCGACATGCCGATGCTGGCAGGTAACGTCGTTGCTCTTCTTAGCCCGGTAATTTTCGTCCCGCTGTTTACATATGGCTTCGGCGCCGACAACTACGACTGGGCGTCCATGGCTGCCATCAAGCAAGCCGACGACGTCGACCCATCAGCCGTCTCCAGGGCGGTCGAAACGGGCCCCGGAGATACGGCCGGCTTCGTGTTCGTCGCGCCCGAGCAGGACATGGCCAAGCTGAACAAGGCCTCGCGGTTAGCGAAGTGGCTGACGGTTTTCATGGCGGTCTCCTTCCTCGTCCTCTGGCCGATGCCGATGTATGGGAGCGCCTACATCTTCTCTAAGCCGTTCTTTACGGGTTGGGTGGTCGTCGGCATTATCTGGCTGTTCGGCAGTTCCGTCGCCGTCGGCCTCTTCCCGCTGTGGGAGGGAAGACACAGCATGATCAGAGTCGTCAGGGGGATGCTCGGTAAGAAGACTAACATCCACCCTGTGGAGACGGTAGTGGGTAAGACGATCGAGCCCGAGGAAATGGCGCCAGAGCTGGAGAAGAAGGAGTGAAGTTGGCAGCTGGCGGAATTCGCGTTTAGATACCCCGGTGGAGCTAAGAGTTATCATGTTACACCAAGTAGACCGTGATATGATGTCTATATACAAGGAGAACCGTTATTAAGAGTCTTCCGCCAATATACCCCTGTACCCAGAGTGGGTACAGATGATGTGCGTCTAGTCTGATCTTCTACAGGACGAGCTGGTCTATGAGGACTCTGCTATGGCGCTCTCGATGGTGATCAAATGTAACTTGTACTTCTCAGCATGGGAGCCTGACATATGATCCGCTGCTGTGGCATTGTATGCAAATGCCCACATGCATGGCTTGGCTGCGAAAAGGGGTAAGGAAGATATTTGTGCGATTGGTGGTTAAGAACCAGAATGGATATTCCCGAGATTCAGATGTGTGTACTAAGATAGCGTGGTGTCTCTTGACTAGTTTAAGTGATACTTTCGTTTAATTATATGCAGGATATCTAGCATATATAACCTTGAAGTCCTCTCTTTCCAAGTGTATTGGAATACCGTAGAAGGCGAGAACCCTATGGCCAGCGATGATCTTTATTAAGCGAACTAGTGACTAACTGGGACGCTAGGTTGTGAAGCGTTATACCTCACTCTTTGATAGTGTTGTCGGAAGAGTATATATGTGGCCAACAGCGACCGGTTCTTGTCTAGCTGAGCCCCTGATGAGTACTTGAAGTCAACGTTGCAGGCTGCTATGAATAATCCTTCGGTTACACACCTTGACTTTCTCCTAATGCTAATGTTAAATGTACCGCAGTACTCAGTAGCCACATTTTACTTAGCAAAGTGGCAGATAGTGCAACCTAGGAATCACGAAGAATTCGTCTCAACGTCCCATGACAGTATATCATCCAAGAATGCCAACAATAAATTGCCATTAATCACTTGCCTCATCTAGTTATTGATACCATGTTCCGAGTGTCAGTCATGAATAAACCAATACCCGAGATCACTATAAAGTGTTCCTCAAGCTCCTGCCCTAAATGCCTTCTTTCTTGCCCTTTAGCCCACAGCTCCTATCTACATTGCACCGCACCAACACCGTTCAACCTCAGTCACCATCGCGGTATTGCGGCTAGACTCTGTGCACTCCACCCCCGTAAAGGTGCGCAGCAACAAACCTTTCAACACCGATTCCCTACCGTCATGTGCAAATACCAGGTCGTGAAGCATTACTGCATAGGCTGCGGGTCCCACTACCATACCACCAAACCCCAGAAAAGGATCAGGTGCGATTCTGGCGGAAACTGCCAGCCTACTGCGGCTAATACGGAGAGCGCCCGAGATATAAACAGGAGCAAGAGAAAGTGCCCAGAGCACCCAGGCTGTGAGGACACGTCTATATATAGGACTTCGTGGGGTTGAAGGATGGAAGGAGTTGCGGAACGAGCGTTCGGGCTGGCAGGGCGTGGTTAGGGTAGGCTTCGGGTTCTAGGAGGCAGTGATGCGTTGATACGGAGTCATTGGTCCGTGCATGGGAAGCTGGGGGTGTGGTGGTATATCTTCATAAGGAGGCTTCAGGTCCCAGGCCGTTAGGATGGCTCTTCATCCAGCTTCTACACTCATTTTTCTCCATCCAACTTCTATACACTCATTTCACGCACTAGACACATTCACTCCTCAGAACGGCAAAGCAGTAGGGGAGTCTACTACTAATACAGATTGCGCTGTTACTAATGTCAGGGTCCCTACCTTTCACAGCTTGAAGTTCTAAGACACGGGCCTGCTCTACTGTGGGACTATGCACCTGTTTGACTACTCTATAGAAGGTATTAGGCATATACGTACTAGTCGTATGCTCAACCCAGGGGAGTTATTATTACTCCGTTCCGTCCCTTAATCTCTGGAGTGACCTAGGGGATACTCTGTGAGATGACATATATACGTGAATGTAGTAGTATAATATGGACCCCTGATTTCCACGCTGATAAGGGACACCACTGGCGTATTGAGGCTAAACGGCAAGCGGGGGAGAATAGTTCCATATGTATTTACCGCGTGTGCACACCTATCAGTCTAGTCACAGGCTATTGTACAGTAACAAATTGATTCCCAATCCGCGTTGCGTCGCTACCATATTCTCTTGCTCTGAGTAGCAGCCCCACGGGCAATGATATATACGGCGGCTTGGGAACTCAGTAATGAGCACAGCGTCATTAAGCCATTTACCAATCTCGGCAGAATCAAGCCAGCCAACCTACCCGGCACCCTCACCAGTCGAAATCAATCCCTCCGCCTATCAGCATGACACACCATCCAAGCGTCCAATAGTTCCCTCCTACACACCCAACCGCGAAACCTCATCTCCACCGACATCTCCTCCGCCAACGATATCGAACCGTCGATCTACGGTCTGGGACAGAGTTGGTGCTTCGTGACGAACTCGTCAAGGCTGGTCGAGCAGCCATAGCAGGCGCACATCTTCAGGATCACGCGGGTGTCAGTCAGCCATTCAGTCCAATCAGTCAGCTGCGCGTAAGGGCGCGTGAGAACATAGCATAGCGCCGCCATATCGTCAAGCAACGATGAGGTAGACGCTGCACAGCCACTCCTTTGCCTTCCAGCCGGAGGTTGAGGGGAGTGATAGAGGTAGTGGGAGAGGCGACAAGGGGGCGATAGGAAAAGAAGGAAACTCACGATGGCGTCGTCTTCGACGCAGTCGAAGATCTCTTCGGGCTCGTGCTCCTTGCCGTCCCACCCCAAGATGATGTAGTTCCAACACCCGCTCGAGTCCATCACTTCGTCGCACTCGTTGATGTCGCAGGGCCCCACCGCGAGCGCGAGGCGCGCCAGGGAGGCGGTGAGCACGATGGCGGCGGACGGGGAGAGGCGCATTGCTTTATGTGTTTATATGGGTACTATAGTAAGGTTTATTTCCGTTTGGTAGTGAAATCCGAATTGGACCAAATGGTATTTTGCTCATGTGACTGAGAAGGGGCGACTTTGCCATCATTCCAGTCTTTTGCGCGTCGATCACCCACTGATATATGCACCTGTCTAGATATAAGGATCAAAGGGGGACGGTCCCGGCATGCAACCATACGGGTACTAGCTATGCTTGCCCAGAGATTATAACATATCAGATGCAGATTTATTGGGCGTTCTCGTGGTCCCCGCCGGGCGCAATCAAGATCAATGCTTGAGACCACCCAATGCCGGCCGGGGCGTATTTAGCCTAGTATCCCGCTGCCACCGAGTTGTGTCGGTAGTTGAGCGCTTGGCTTGATGACGGCGGATAAATAGTTACTGCGACCGCGACATAGATTTTCATAGCATTAGTATTGTTGGAATGCAATATAGATGAAGGTATGTAAAGATCCTGTAACTCCTGGTCCTGGTCAAGCTCAGATGTCTCCTATTCGGGTCCGACATATACCCCACAAACAAGTTCTAGATTGGTCTGTCGCTTGTAGGCATGCCCGGAGTCGTAAATCCCATGGCCTTTCTCACTCGCTCTTGCGTTGTTTGTATAGTCTCAATTAACTCCGGACTACAATAATAACCATACAGTCACCAACGCAGCCGTTCAGTAGTAATATCACTCGTAAGAGGCTACGATGGTTTGAAAATCTACAATTGCATCATCTTATTACGTGATGGCAACAGTCATAGAGCTGTCTCTGATTCTCTGGGCACTAAGCGGACGACGTGTGTTCTCAAAAGAGTCCCTCCCCAAGAGTCGCATCGCATGAAGATCCTTGAAGAATAGCCAGAGCTAGCAAAGGAAAATAGAATACCTGAATCATGTGGCCCGCAATCATAGCCCTCATCACCAGTAATCCAACTAAGCCTCGATACCATCAAGCGCTGCGAGGGCTTGCACGCGCTTGTCGGCCAGCTTGTAGAGGCGATCCATGGGCACCTTGCCACCGCTCTTGAGAGAGAGCAGCTGGGCAGACTTGATGAGGTTCTTGATCTCACGGCCGTTGAGGTTGAGGTGGGATAGCTTGTCAAGCGACTCCTCCGTGAGATCGAACTTGTCTCTGCCGGCGCGGGCAATGAAATTCTCCCAGACCTGGCGGCGCGCCTCGCTGGTAAGGTCGTGATACGGAAGGAAAAGGTCGACGCGGGATTGGAACGCGTGGTCGATGCTCGAGACGCGGTTCGTGGTCAGGAATATGATGCCTTGATAGTACTGTTCGTAATTCCTATTAGTGTCTGCTTTCACGAAAGATGGGTCACGGAGTATGTCGGAAGAGACAAAGTTCCATGATATACTACGATCTTGAATACTATGCTATTCTGATGCCCACATGTCGGGGAAGAATGATAGATACTTACCTCCAGCTTGGTCAGGAAGATCGATACGAGCTCGTTTCGAGCCAGGGACTCCTTGGTTCGAGAACCGAGGAAAACATCTGCTTCATCGAGGAGAAGCATGGCATTCCACATGCGGCAGAGCTCGAGGGCACGCTCGAGTGCTTTTTCGACGTCTGAAGGTTGTGTACCAAGATCGCCAGCACTCATCATGTAGAGAGGGACGCGGGACCGTTCCGCGACAGCTTCAGCCGTAAACGTCTTGCCCACGCCTGGGGGGCCGAACATAAGGATGATGAGACCACGGCCCTTGTCCGGGATGAAGTCGTCAAAGTCGGCCTTCGACAAGCTCTTGTTCTCAACGAAGGCCCACGCGAGGTCCTTTTCGCCGCCGGGGAGGACGAGTTTCTCGAAGGCTTCGTCATTCCATGTCATCTCCTGAAGATCATCCACTCGTAGCTCACACCACTCCTTGGACTTCATATCAAAGCCCTTGAGCCAGGGCGAGGTCAGCAGTAACTGCTCTTCGGTGAGCGCACGAAGGTCCTCGGTTCGCTCAGCCGGACCTTTGGCGGCTGACGAGGTCTCGACCTCAGCGACGGCGAACTCAGCTTTGTAGAGTGTGGCGGGCATCGCGGCGTCCTCGGCATTAGCTTTGTCGACGTCCTCGTTATCCTCTTTAAAAAGGGGTCGCCATTTGGGCTTGACGATGTTGCAGCTGCGGTAATAAGCATAAGCATCAACGCAGACCTTGCCAGAAACCTTGGTCCGATTAGTCAAGAGCCACAAAACACTCGAGTGAGAAGGTACTAACAGGTCGCTGTTCCGGCTTCTCGGTCTCTAGGAGGATCTTCGTTCCGTGACAGAGCATGAAGTGATATCCTCGAAGCTGCTCGAACTTGCGGCCTCGCTCAATCATCTTTTCCTTGACCCCATGTTCGTCACTGAGGAAAGAGATGGGGAATACTGGAAGAGAGGTGACGCGACGGTAGCCCTCAAACTCCCAGATAGTGAGAGTTGTTGTGGCATAACCACTGCTCTCACCGTTCCAATCGACATATTCCATGTCGATCACCCACCCTTCTGGGTTACATCTGTCTCTTGGGCGTTTCATGTACTTCAGCACTCGGCAGATAGTGTCGACGCCGTAGAACTTGGTCATAACCAGTGAACTAGGAGGGAAAATCTGCCAAGCGTTTTGGAAATTTACCTTGCCTGTCTTCTTAGTCTGAGCAAGGGAGACAACCGAATTGGCAAGTAGAGGTGCCAAGAATGCAAGTAGAACAGACGCGGCGTTCTTCAACGTGTCAGCAGCGGTGTTGGCTTGGTACCGCTTCAACATATCCCAGCGGTGAACCAGAGGCATGAAAGGAGGCTGGAACGTCCAGTTCTCAAGTTCCATGTCAAGGTCTTGATATTTGTGAAGAACCTCCGTGAGGACTTCTCTCAGCGCTGGATCCTGGAACGTGACAGAATCCGTGATCCAATGCTTATTCACGTAGATGTGACGGTGAACTATGGGCACCTGAGAATTTCGCGCGGTGATGTCATCGGCTTCATCATCGACGTTGTCGAACTCTGACCATCGGGCAGGGCAAGTCCTGCATTTATGGTGATACCAATTGCTGATCAGCTTAGACTGGTAGCCAAGCATGGCTGCCTCGGCGGCACCTGTGCTACCCTTTTTCAAAGGCATGACTTCCACACCCTCGAGGACTTCTTGCTGCTGCTTCCCATTCGTGTTCGATGTTTTCGTAGCTTCTACATCAGATAACTCATCAGAGAAGCCATCAGAAGAGGCATCAGAAGAGTAATCAAGGTAATTGGTGCCTGATAGTTGCATCAGATGGGATAACAAATGCTATCAAATAACTTGGGAGATATTCGAGGAACTTACGCTTCGGGACTTCGTATGCACTCTGCTTGGTGCGAGCCATTTGATAGGTATTGTGAGGCAAAGAATACTAAGATTCTGGGGATTATGTGGGATTGCTTTTCCTAGGAGCTCGCCACTTTGGATCAGAAAACTTTCTTGCAAGGTTGCTAGGTGGGTGGGGGTTGTCGTCTACGGTCGAGATAACCAATTATGATATGCTAAGAGGTTGTGTGACAAGGGGACGTCAGAGTGGATGAATAACCTCGCTCTGTGGACGTTTTATCGAGTATCGAACTCGTAACGAAATACCGGTATGTAAAGAGGAGAAGAGGATTTCTTACCGAAGGGGGAAACCTCAAGCTGATTGTGCTCTCGACGAAGATCACATAGAGTGCTGCTCAAACTTCTGTTAAGTATGAACAAGTAATGTGGGCAAGAGGGTTGTGAAAGGAAGAGTGAACTAGAAATTTTCCGGGAGGTTCGACGAAGATATATACCCCTAGTATTACGGGTAACAGCCTGACAGAAGCTAGCCGAGTTCAGGCAATGGCAGACCGCGGAACACTTGGCTGCCTAATCAACATTCAACTTGTAGAGGAGCACTGGATAGGCAAAAACCTAGATGGGTAGCCAATCAAAAATGCCACAAGGCATGAACTCTGGTGCAATATGCATGCAGGCTGATGTAGGCAGCACAACCAATAGGGGAAGGCGCAGCCAATCACACAGCCTCAAAATAAGTGGAACCAACGACATATTGGATATACGCGAATAAAGGCTTACTAACTTGCAACCATAACTCATTCAAGCGGCGCCTATTTTTAAGGGGGATAAAAGCTCTTTGGAAACTACTTATTGATTCATCTAGTATTGACCAGGAGGTATGTCCGCTCTATAGTTCCCAAATTGTTAGCGCCGCAGCTACTTGGCCGTGGTTCGGACACAGTCTTCAAAGTCATGTAGAACCTTGCGGCCATATTTTACTTATATTCTGTGGATACCCTATACGTCTAATACGGATCGAAACTTACATATTTTTCTATTCCAGGAATGTCCAGTCACAGCAGATAGGGTGTTGGCTGTTTCGGTGTGCAAGGCTCCTTCATCACATTCACCGGCCTTTGTTAGTATATCTGAGACTTGAAGGGACATAGATATTCTTGAAACTGAATCCTAATCATCTCTAATGTATACTCCGGGGTATCCATCTGCCTTGAACCCTGTTAGGGTGGTTGTAATTGGTATACAACAAGTACATATACCGTGTTTTGCCTCAACATCCCCTCCCTTACACAGCAGGCTTGGCATGTAGAAGTCTGAGTGCTCCGTGTTATTACCCCTAAGCGCTACCAACTGCATAGAATATAGGCTACCCTTGACCTAGTACCGATGACTCACTCAAAGCACCGTGCAGATCCCACATAGCCATTGTGACAACGGCCGCATTTATTTTCAGGATCTACCTCCTATAGGCCGTTTTTGTCAAGTCTATTCCTCCTTGTCTGACGCATCCGAATCCTTCGCTATAATGAGTCATAAGAGAATGCATGATGTATCACACGGACCCAGGGGCAGTAGATATCATCACCAAGCTGGCAAACCGCCATTCGAGTTTCTTTACAACTCGCGGCTTTCCTCATCCAGATCAGTCGGGTCATCCAGGTCTGCAAAGAGCTTCACACCCCAGCTCTTGCCGGGGTCGTTCATCCTCACTTTCTTATCCTGCTTAGCGACCTCACCCATTTCCCCTTCGGTGAATTCAATCTTGAGGGCACCCTGATTCTCCTTGATGTACTTCTCGTGGACGCTCTTGGGTATCACAATAGTTCCCCTCTGAATGCCCCAGGCCAGCACCGTCTGCGCAACAGTGGCATCCTTCTTCTTGGCCAGGTCTTTCCAGAACGGATCCTCCAAAACAGGCTTGAGGTCGCTGTCAAAGGTAGGGTTCGTGTTTGCCAGTGGTGAATAAGCAATGACCTTCATGCCGATCTCCTTGTGGAAATCGACGAAGTCCTGTTGCTGTAGATAAGGGTGCGTCTCGAACTCGTGGGCATAAGGGCAGATAGTGCAGATATCTAAGATGGTCTGTACATCGCGCTTGGCGAAGTTGGAGATGCCAATATACCGAGTTAGGTTTGCCCGCACGAGGTTTTCCATCGCGCGCCAGGTATCGACAATGGTTACTTCCTTGTCGAGCTTGGTCCCCTTCCCTGGGACAAATGCGACGGGCCAGTGTATCAGGTAGAGGTCCAGGTAGCCCACGCCGAGATCAGAGATGGACTTCTTGATCGCTTTTGTTGCTTTATCTAGGGCGAGGGAATGGGTACCCGTGGGTCACCCACGAATACCTACGCTAAATTTGGGTCACCTACGGGTTACCCACCGTTTTGATAAGTGACCCGTGGGAACCTACGCAAAAAAAAAATTACCCACGGGTTACCTATGGGAGTTTTTCCGAATTCAAAAATACCTACGGGTCACCCATGGGTATTTCCACAAATTAAAATATGTTAAAAATAAGATCGACGATAAAAACAATTAATATTTTATAATTAATATATATATAAATATAATTACCGATATAGTTATCGCCGTCGTTGCCGTCGTTATCGCCGTCGCATAATAGCATAAGTACAGATAGGTAAATCAAAACTCCCACGGGTGACCCGTAGGTATTTTTGAATTTGGAAAATCTCCCATAAGTAACCCGTAGGTATTTTTGCATTTGAAAAAACTCCCATGGGTCACCCATGGGAGTTGCGCGCTACCCATGGGACCCCACGGGTCCGTGGGTAAAAATGCATGGGTGGGTATTCCCTCGCCCTAGCTTCATCCGGGCGATGGTGCTCGTTCCAGAGCTTGCTCGTAACCCAGATGTCCTCACGGGAGACATTAGCAGCAGCAATGCCTTTGCCGGTTTCATCTTCATTCTCTGTAGAATAGGCTAGTAAGTAGTTGAACATACTTCATGGCTTGAGGACTGAAGTATACTGTAGATTAGGGCAGCATCGATGTGGTTGTAGCCAGAGTCCAGTGCGAATTGGACTGCATGGGCAACCTTTTAAGAGTAGTCAACATCGGTATGAACTGAAATCTGGAATCGACAGTATAGATACGCACCTTGTCTCTATCAGAAAGCCAAGTTCCCAGACCGAACTTTGGGATGTCCTTTGTGGAAGTCAAGTGCTGCTCCCCCTCGAAGTCGGGTGGGGGACCCACTATAGGGAGAAAGACGTAGAGGGTAATGAGAAACACAAACGCAGCAGACGCGACTCTCAAGAACGCCATTTTCAGCTTATTCTCTTCGCTAATTCGAGGGTTAACCAGAGATGGATAGTTCGAGAGCGCTTGTTTTCTGTGAAGAAAGTTGTTCTGATGCCAAGTCCGTGCACCTCATTACGTGTTGCCAGTCGATGACATCATTCAAACACAATGCAACGTATCAAACTGTTTTCCCCTTCCCGCAATGTATTCCCGTTATCTCAGATAATGTCCAGATAAGGCAGGCATGCTTAAATCTACCGATTGCAGGTTCCATCCAAAATCCGTATATATCCGCTTGTATTTCTTGAAGCTGGTCCATTTAAAGGGTATGTAATGCGCAAAAGACAAGATACGCTTTTATACATCTCACTATTTACAGATATATTGAACAATCATCCTAGTGTCGCAGCGTTGGCGGCCCAGGATGTGCTTCCACCCAGGAGGGGGAGGGTCCGATTGTGCAGGTAGTGTCTGACCATATCTTAACAACGACAAATACCTAGCAATATAGGTGATTAAAAGATGTGTCGTTGCAACATAGGCCGGCTTCTTACAGCTTTCCCATTCCCTCTCTGCGAAGCTACGCTGGCCGCAGGATGCCATCCTGATATTCTTGTAGCCACGTGCATCCCTTAGGGGCTCCAAATCTTACCCATGATGATAGCTCTACCGGCCCCAATCCTGGGAAAATATGCCTCCATTCTCCACCACTGCTGCTCGCCATACTTCATCACGGCATCCGCCGGGTTCCACATGCGCGACGAACGAATAACTCAGGCTGACTGCGCGGCCAAAGTTGAAGCCGATGCTGACCGGGTTGCCGGCCATGAGCAGTCCGTTCCTGTCCGCCTGGAAGCGTGTACCGTGATGTGGGCGTCGGAATCCGGGGCCGGAAGAGGCGCGAGGAGGCGATAAAGCCGCTGCTCGCGTCTTCCGTACAGGGGTTTTCCCTCGTTGTATGATGATAAGTCGACCTTCATATCCACAGCGGGGAATGTCCTCACTAGACCGGTCCCGAGCGATGTTACGATGTCCGCAATATCAATGGGAGGCACTGGTTCCCGTTCTGTTGGCAACCGCGAACCAAGGATCTTCCGCGAACCGTGACTGGACGGACATCTCTTGCGCCCCTATTTCTCACACGGTCGAGTGCCTGGACGACACTAGGGCGCTGAAACACACTGCCCCTAGGGGAGGCCCAGCATCCGCCAACGGAAAGGAGTCGCCAGTGGCATTGGTCCTCGGCCCTGTCGGCTGCCGGACCGTGAGCAGCATATTATAGAAGTTTGTGTTGGCTGCTAGTGTAGTCACTTCGTGTATATATGGGTTGTCTCTAAAATCCCCTCTCTCAGCGGAAGTAGTCATGTATAGTCTGTCATAATTAGCACCAATACCATGCCCAGAAAACGAGGATCAGTCCTTACATGGGACGTCAAGCTGTCTTCTTGCTAATGATGGCGACTTAGCTTACTTCTCTGAGGATGCCTTAGACACCGCTAGTCCCACCTGGCTATACACATCTGCGATGCTCCACCATCAATAAATCTGGCTAAAAACATCGATGTGGCCTGTGGAGATTCTAAAAGAGAATATCTCAGCTTAGGAGCATGTAGGGCAATCCTTTTATATGAGCGACGAAACCGAAAATGGGGTCCTTACGACCCCAAGAATTGACTACGCCCGCGTAAGCCACCGCGCCTTAGAGAAATGGAACATCGTTCACGCTAATCCACGCGGCTCTTTCGCTCATATAGCGTTTTATAGTATTCCCCGATTCATTCCGGTCCGAGAGAGGAACCATCCGCATCGTTTCCTGGTACATGAGCCTTCCATATTGGGCTTCGTCGGCCTTAAGCGGAGACATCTTGGAGGCCACTCGGTATGTTTGTGTCACGGAGCTCACTTGCTAGTGCAAGGCTCAGCAGTTCCTGTTAAGAATCAAAAAAGCAACGCGATCACCATTCTGAATACGGTGAGTCGACATGCGAATCGTTCTGTCCAAGGTCCCGATTCCGTCGCCTATGGATTCCTATGCTTGAGCACTGAATTGCGCCTCGGTGCTACCTAAACAGTAAGCGTCGGTATCTACGGATTGGAGCAAGAACCCCTATTTGGAAACGCCGTCGATAAACGCACGTGACTCGCGATTCTCGGTGGTATGCTTCGTACGGGGCTGAAGGGCCAAAGTAAGGCTAATTAAAAGCGGGATATTATACTCTATGTCCTAAAGGCGGTTGCCGGTTCATTGGGATTGATGATTTCTATAGTCCTGATTCAAGAACTGCACTTATGCATGGGATGAGATGCGTGGATAACTTTGTCGCACCCTGGGCCAAAGCTATCAAGCATGTACGGATACGGAACAAGTTTTCCCGCCGATTTATTCTAGCGAGCTAGGTACCAGCATCTCCGTGGGCTCCGAACCTTATAGGTCAGCTCCGAAGCTGTACTTTGCCAGCTCAGAACGTTTTTCTTCTCGAGTGCCGGATTATGCATCGGAAGACTTCGATGTAACTCACGTGACCCGAATACATGCGGAACTGTTGATTGATTGAGCTGCGAGGTCAGGGTTGGCTATATTTATGGGCGTACGAGGTATGCAGTAATATGCACGCCGGTAATGATGACTTGCCAAGACCGACTGAGCTCGCTGCGTATCAACGCGCCTTCCTGACTCTGTTCTCCTTATTTAGATGACGTGCGTATGTATATACGCAACAGCTGCGTCAATCCAGCCTGGCTAAGGACTTTACCTATGGCCCGTTAATCCTTGAGGATACTTTCGGATAGACATTCCCAATACACTGACTTATGCCTCAACTAACGGCATGCTCATCAACTGAAAGATGACTTTAGGCTGGAGCTTTGCCGTCCTTCTTGTGGGCGTAGTCTCAATCAGCGCCTCGGGCTGTGGACGAGCACCATATGTTGCCGCGGGTCAGCGTGTAAACGCGACGCTTGAGAACAGCGACAGAGGATACGTGCTTTGGCTTCCGCGGAGCTATGACGGCAGCACGCCCACGCCGGCCATATTTTCTTTCCACGGCGCCGGTGGCACGGGCGAGCAGCAGGCGGACCTGGATCTCCTGACCACCCCCGAGTTCAACACGGATCATATCCTCGTGTATCCGGAGGCCGTTGGTGGGAGGGGCGGGCGTCTGTGGGAGGTGTCGCCCGATGTGGTCGACGTCGATGACGTCGCATACACACTGCAGATATTAGACCAGATCCGAGACGATCTGTGCATAGACGAAACCAGAGTCTTCGCCACCGGGATGAGCCAAGGTGGAGGCATGACTAATCTGCTGGCGTGCGATCCCAACGCGTCCACCCGTTTCGCGGCTTACGCTCCCGTTGCCGGCTCGTACTATTTCGAGGAAGATGCGGACGGCGAGTGCGATGTCGACAATGTCACATTTCAATGCAGCCCCCGACGATACCGCATTCCGCTGCTGGCTTTCCACGGAGGTGACGATGGCATAATCCCTTATGAGGGGAACAGCCGAAGGGGAGGCTGTATACCAAATGTGAGACACTGGATCTCCCAGTGGGCAGTCCGGGAGGGCTTAGGTCCGGACCCGACAGAGACAGAAGAAGTCACAAAAGAGGCGACAAAGTACCTCTATGGAGGTGGTGACCAACACGGGCTGGTATCTTTTGTGTATGCTGGGACGGAGGTCGGCCACGTCTGGCCGGCTACCGTAGGAGGCAGAGGTAATAGGGGCACGGCCTCCTTCAATGCCAGCAGCTTGATCATCGAATTCTTCAGAGACCACCAGATATCGTACGTATTACTTCTCCATCGCGTCGGGCGCGAAACTAACAAGGCCCAAGCGAGAATGAGGACGTCAGCCAAAACGGACCCGCATCTACTGACACACCGACAAATGCGCCTACACCTACTAGCAGTACACCCCCTGACCCCGAAGAACCGGAAACAGAAGGAAAGGCTCCCGCATTCAGAGCCGAAGGAGCTATCGGGATTTCTGTCCTCTTGCTATTGTATACTCTTTTCCTTTAAGGGCATAATAGTGAAACAGGTATTTTGGTTTGAAAAAAGAAAGACTTCCAGGAAGCTTTCCTATCATGTAAATGTAAGACAACTAGATGGAATCTGTCTTTGGCCCCTAGAGGCACCCCTTCTCCATCTACAAAGGGTTTCAATTCCAACCGGACTATATCGCCCACCCTTTTCACCCACAACTCCAGCTCGATGCATCATCATGGGGCCCTCGCTCGTCCCATATAGCCACACGGGGATGCACGCAAATAGGCCTCTGGCGATGAACCACGATGTTCTGTCGTGTCGCATCCGTGAAGTTGAATTCTGAGGCCACGATCTCGTACGGTGCATTGCCGTTCTCCACCCAGTCCATGAGGGCCAGCAGGGCATCGTGGCGGGAGTCGTTGAAGCCCAGCGGTACAGACCACCCGGCATTGTAGGGGGGCCGCTGGGCGGCCTGCCCCGCGCCGCCGATCATCCACGGTGCCTTGATGCCGTCGGGCGAACCCCAGCAGTGGCCCATCCCGGGGACCTGGAAGTAGCGGAAGAAACCGTCGACGCCGCCCATGCGCTCCACCGTCCGGTCGTAGTACAACGTTGTGTGCCGCACGGGCACCACGCCGTCCGCGAGACCGCTGTACATGATGATCTTGCCCCTGTCCCTGAACCGCCCGAGGTCGTACCGGTCCGACGTCGCCGAGACCGACCTCCGGTCACGACGGCGGGAGTCCCCGACCACGCTGTCGTTGTACGATGTTATCTGCCAGTCCGGGCCGTAGTCCATAAAATAGCGCTCGTACTGGGCGTCGAAATTCCGTCTCACGTTGCCGGGGCCAGGCCCGATCGGTAGCAGATACGTCCCCCATTCCGCTTCGGAGCCATACTCGCGGCCCTTGTGCACAAATGTCCCGTCTTCGGTCGTGTAGTCGTCGTACATCTTCTGCGCCGTTTCGATCTGGGGTTGTGTCCAGCAGGAGGTTTGGTTGCTCACGACGTCGCAACGGACTTTAGTGATGTTGAAAGTCTGTCGGCAGAGCCCCGGAGAACTGACTATGTTGTCCCTTACACCGTCAAGATAGTCACATTGCTTAAGCACCTCGGCTTGAAGCCGTACAAAGAGGCTAGCGTCATTGATGGCATGCGAACCGTTCTCGGGCAGATTCCAAACGGCGAGCTTCGACACCCAGGGCATTAAGTTCTCGGTATCCCATGACGGGGCACCGATCAGTGCTCCATCGAAGATGTCTGGATCCCTCTGGATCTGCTTGAGCCCCTGTCTGCCTCCCGTTGAGCACCCGCTGAAATACGTGTAAGTGATAGGACGGCTGTCATAGTACGTCTGGATTAGTCTTTTCCCGAGTATCGTTGAGCCTTCCAGGGCCTGGTATGCCCAGTTTATCTTCCTCTGCTCTGTATCTGCCCAGCTCTGATCTGCTTGGCCGGAGTTATGGCCGGTATCAGTCGAGAGGCTCGCCATCCCGAACTTGGGACCGGGCCCCATGTCCAACCAATTGATGCCGCCGAGGAACGCATAATTACCGGCAACGAGAAGCTTCGAGTTCCAGGTGTCAGGGAGAAACATTCCAAACCGGTAGTTCGCCGTCGTATTCTGTATTATTACCGCACAGACCGGCGGCAGCCCCGATGCAAAGGCCGGGTAACCCAAGTTTCCGGGTTCCACGAAGAATCCCGTAGTCACGCTCTGTACTCTCTCGACGACGGTATGTGGGGGTACAATAGTGTTGAAGTACTCCAAAGAGCATGCGGCCGCTTGGTGATCCTGACGTAGGCTCCGGCCCGCACGACCAAGGCGTCCGGCTACCAAAAGCAAGACCCAAGCGGCCAAAGATATGACAACAACCATGATAATTTGTCTCGACTCCAGTAACGGTAGACGATCGCCATTACACTGAATCTCTTTGCAAGCCGAGCAACAAGGCCATTTTAGTAACTGCAGTCGACGGCCTATTTTCTGCTTCGTCTTACCTGCGCCCCGACTGTCCCGTAACACCTTCTCCTTTCGACAAAAGCCTCGCTCGGGCTTCTTCGAGCCATTGGCCCATCAGGTTTCGTCATCCTCAAGTCTCCAATCCGGCGCATGCCCGAGGCCTGGCGAAGCGCCACAGACGAAAAGCATGCCGAGAAACCAACGGAAAAGGGCTGCCTTGGGATGACCGACTATTGCTCACTTGCAGACGGAGTTAAGGCCACGAGGTTACGAGGGCAATGTTTAGGGCATGCTGTGGCTGCACTGCAACCCTACTAGTACCGCGTTCAGGGTTTTCAACACAAAGGTTTGGAGTTGCATGCTTGAACGCCACTATCGGGGTGACCACCCGCAGTTTCGTTCTCAGCCAGCCCATAAATGCATTCTACTCAAATTGAACTCCGCCCCGATGTTTCTAGTCATATTAATGCGGATTTTATTCGCAGATTATATCTTTCACTTTGTAATTCGTCGATGGTCGATTCAGGTCATGTCGCCAGTGCAGTCATCTGAAATCCATCCGTTACCCCTTCGTGGACTACTATTGAGAGGAGGGAGGGTAAGACAGCTGTAAGCGGAAGCATTAAAAGAAAATGATAGGTATTTCTATACGGAATGTACATGGCCTCGGTTTGCAATGCGATGCGGATAAGAATTTGGAGAAAGCCGAACAGCAATCCCGGTACCCTGAGGCCAGGTCTTCCTTGACATCGACTAACGTGGTCTGATCCAACGTAAGCCAAATGCATAGGGGAGCTGCCCGACGAAAGTTGTTAGTCCATACGGTAACTGCAAATTCAAACAAAGCACTAGCGGGAACAAGCCGTAGGATACAGGGCATCGAGCTGAAGCAGTTGGAGGTGAGACAGGGGTTAGAATAGGGGTACCCAGAAGATCCACCCCTATCTTTATTATAGAAGTTGCGTAATTCGCAAGCCTTCAAGCCCGGTCCATCAATATAGAATCTAATGGGAATTCAACCTATCTTCAGCAATGTACGACAAAGAGGAACGGAGCTATCGACTTCCTTTACATGCGCCGCGGCTCTGCTCTCCACGTAGTGCACCGAATTCCGTGTGTTACAACATATAGCATTCCCGCTTCCCTTAGTCGTATAAGTGCCCTCACGCAGGTTTGGGTACATTGCAGGTCAAGCCAAGACGGCGTCTTCTAATAACCTAAAAGCTGGGACTTGATCTGGAGCGCCACGATCCTCGAAAAGTAGCGGCACATGGCCAGATTACCGCCGTGGAGCCAGAGCCCCGGATGGCCACTGCGCTTCCACATGATCCTAGTCTCGCCCTCCTCGTCGTACCCCCACACAGTCTGCACCTTGCCCGCGACCTCGTCGCCGAAGATAGCCTCCGTCGCCGTCCGCATGTTCTGGAATCCCGTGGCGCACACGATCTCGTCGGCTTCGAGCTCGGTGCCGTCCTCGAGCCTCACTGCGCGCGCGAGGATCTCCCGCACGCCGACGCCTTGCTTCACCTTGATCCTGCCGTCGGCGATGAGCTGCGAGGTCCCGACGTCGATGTAGTAGCCCCCGCCGCGCTGCAAGTATTTGAACCACAGCCCGGCCTTCATGGGGCCGCGGTCCGTCTTGAACCCGGCGTTGTTGAGCCCCTGGAGCATCTCCCTGTCTTGCACTTCCTGCAGCTCGTTGGCATCGGCGTGGTAGGCCTTGACGACTTCGGATGGCAGGCTCCATTGCAAGAGGTCCGCGTCCTCTGTCGGCGGGCCATCCTCGCAGTATAGTGGGCCCAGCAGGAGCTCCAGTACGCTCTTGCTGCTCATAACGGCCGTCGTGGAGCGCTGGATGATAGTCACGTCGTACCCGTTCTCATAAAAATCCTGCGAGATGTCGAGCGCAGAGTTGCATGAACCGATCACGACGGCCTTCCTGCCCTTCGCGTCCTTCTTGGCGCCGTTGAACTCGGACGAATGGCAGAGCACATTGCCCTTGAAGTTCTCCATACCTTTAAACTGGGGATAGTTCTTCTTCCCGGAGTGTCCGGTTGATTGAACGATGTGCTTTGGATGCATGGTGCGTGTCTCTTCGCGTCCATCTCTATGTCTCCTTTTGAGCACCACGGTCCATTCCTTCTTACTGTCGTTCCAGGAGCTAGATTCAAGAGTGGTGTTGTTCCACACGTTGAGCTCCAGCATCTGTGCGTATGACTTCAAGAACTCCGCTAGTTTGTCCTTGGGGGTGAAGACTGGCCAGAATTTTGGGAAGCTTATGTACGGCATATGGTCGTACCAGACCGGGTCATGGAGTACGAGTTGGTGATAACGGTTACGCCAGTTATCGCCGATCTCGCCATTTACATCTATTGTAAGAGTCGGCACCCCGAGCATCTTTAGGCGAGCGTGGACTGAGAGGCCTGCCTGGCCAGATCCTGCCACGCACGTCAAAACCTAGGTGGGACCTGTCCAGAGGGGGGTCATAGTTTACCTATTATTAACACATCCGGGTTACCATGCTCGAAATTGTATTCCTCCACTCTCCTGTCTAGCCAATTTTTCCTTCCGGCCAAAGCACCGTGTTGCACGCCGCGTGCTCGGTTGGGACCGAGTGGTTCTTCATGCCCTGATAGTTCGTCCATCGACGTGAAAAAGGTCCAGATTTTCCATTGGACTGCGTCCTCCACTAGACGGACGATACCTCTGCCAGAGCCTTGCTGCGTTGTGACGATGGTGAAGAATTGTATACCTTTAACAGAACCGTTACCCCGCAGCGAAGCTACCTGCGGAGCGTATAATGGGGACGACTCGTCCAGATCAACCTTAAGAAGATGATGGCCATTCTCTAGAAATGTTATTATCTTGTCCTTTCCTTTTGCTGTTCGAAGGTCCCATGTCAGGCCTAAGTGGTCTCGCCAGTACCCATTCTCAACGAACAGGTCTGCAATGGCCTTATGATCCTTCTGCTCCAGCGACTGGTTGAAGTCACTGATGATCTTGGAAGCCACCGCCCTGGCATCGACCGACTTGCTTGTCATCGTTGCGGGCCATTCTGCAATCGGAATGTTCACAGAGCCGGGCACGACTCGCTCGCTGGACGGAACTGCGTCTACTGCTGCTGCCATTTCTCCTTTTTCGAGTGGTATTCAAAATGGGAACAAGATGTCTGAAGCTCAAAGGAAGTTGTCATTGACGTCCCGGAAGATCGGGAAAAGGAGACGCAAGCTGTATATATCGATGTACGGTTGCGTCCTTCAAGCAAGACCCCGCACGTCTCCCGAGCCCAATGCCACGTACACATCTTAGGATGGGCTCACTCAGCAATTGCATATCGACAGCCAGACCCAAGTCTTTAGGGCCAGATCGTACCCTAGTGTAACACCCCCGCATTCATGCCGCCGTATCCCCGGACCCTATTGCCTAAGTACCTAGTACCGACCACTAAGAGACGTCTTAACAATGAAGAACGGGACCTTCCCGCACTGACCCACCGAAGTCGGCAATTCGAAGCTCATGCGCTCTGCGATTACGCATGCGTCCATATGCCCTTCGCCGGTGCCTGCTCGACTAGATCTGCTTCCACTGCAATGGCGGGTTGCGACGGCGATACAGCGATAACGTGTTCCACATATGAGCTGTAGAGTCGGAAGTTTGTGGGGCCAACCCCATGGGGTCGGTTCCCCTCAACGGAACAGACGCGCGATAGGAAGGCGAGCCTCGAGCAATTGAGATGAAGCGTGAAATGACCCCTGAGGCTGAAAACAATGTTGCGCCAAGATCTCAAAGGCCGAATTGTCCTTAATTTGGGAACTCTTCCAGATCAAGGAGGTTGGCATATATCGTCCTGCAGTTCATGGTATCTTAATAGTCCCTCGTTACAATCTTTCAAAAGGCCCTTCCAAAGGTTTTTTTGCATACTTAAGCTGCACAAATAGCGTATTATGAAAAGTCTTGTAAGAATTGGCCCGGCATAGTGGGTTAGGTGCACAGTGTAATCCACATCGGCTTTCTTGGGTGGGTTGATTTAAAAGGAATGAAATGCGGTTGGGGATTGCGAATTATGACCAGCCTGCTGTTATGCACGGGGTAGCTCAGCAACGAGAAGACAAGTGGCCTAGCCCAAGCAGGTAAAGGCGATGTGAATCTATCAGGAGTAAGGTATGGCACAACGATTCGGCAATGTCCCATTAGTACGAGAAGCCTTTGGCGGATTTCGGGGTCTGATACGAGTGAGATGACATCCGTTGATTTGCTAAACTTATGTAGTTGCAGACAATCTCCACATCTAGAATTTGGTTCAAGGCTTTTGAGGTGTGGGGGTTCGGAGCTGTACGAACAATGCGAAGGATGGGGGGATTTTGTGGGGCGCCTTGGCTTGCTGAGGCGCTAACATGTCCGTAAATATCCACTAAAAATACGGATGGATCGGCATTAGTGTAGTCCGCATCCGCAGCCAAGATCCATCCTCAGATAACGCCCATGCAGATCGATGACGCTACCTCACTCTTTACACAGATGCGGAAACTTTCTACCTCTTTAATCGGGCATTTTATTTGGTTTTCTCGGTTTCTTGACACATAAAGCTCTTGAAGTAGTGATAACATTTTTGGCCGATCATTAGCTCTCGCTTTGCTTAGGAGCCGCTTCCATTGGACTCACCCAATTGGCCTATTTGCGCGACCGTGCCGCCATGACGATACACCGGGTCCCAACCGCTGGGGCAGTTGGCGAAGGTTATCCGAAAGGCCATCTGGGACATCTGACGGAAAAGGAGGAGCAAGCCTTACTAGAGTTCAAGGACTTGCTTGGAGCAAAAGGTCTATACAAGCGAGGACCGCCAGCCTCTCACGATGACCCTATATTATTGTGCGTCCTATTTAAGCCTTCGCCGTCGTCCCCTACTGTTTCTATTTCGCTAACGACAGGATTCAACTCAGACGGTATCTGCGAGCGCGCAAATGGGTCGTGCAAGATGCGTACAAGCAATTCAGTGACACGGAGGATTTCCGCCGGGCCAATCAAATAGGGCTCCTCTATGACACGATGGACATCGATTGTTACGAGGAGTCAAAGAAGCTCGTAGGTGACGTCCACATCGTTTCTTGGCACCCTCGAAACTCAGTTAATTTGTTATAGTACCCCCGGTGGACCGGTCGACGCGACAAGCGGTACTGCTTTCACCTGCTCATATACTGGCATTCGTTTGCTCATGTGTCGATGTAGTGGCATCCCAATCTACGTCTACCAGATCCGGCATCTTAACTCGCAAGCCGTAGCCGCCTATGAGAAGTCGAGCGAGACCTCGTTCAGCAAAGCTAAGCCGGACGGAAGAACGCCAGCCAAGTTGCTCCGACTATTCGCGCTGTACGAGAACTTGACGCGCTTCGCCCAGCCGCTGTGCACCGAGTGCACCGATCGAGAATATCCTCAGACACCTATCACTCTGAGCACAAACATCGTGGACATCTCGCATGTCAGCTTGAGAATGTTCTGGAACCTTAAGGGGCATATGCAGATTGCTAGTGAACTCGCGACGTCCCATTACCCCGAGACACTTGACCGTATGGCCTAAATACGAGACCACTTGATGAAAAAAATGCGCTGCTGACACCGATGCTAGGAATTTTCATCATCGGCGCTCCACATTACTTTGGGACGGTGTGGGGGTGGATAAAGCGCTGGTTCGATCCAGTCACCGTGTCCAAGATATTCATCCTAGGTCCTAACGACGTTATACCAGTCCTGACACAGTTCATGGACATTACGAGCATCCCCAAGGTATATGGTGGGGAACTCGAATGGACATTCTTCGAAGACCCCGCTTTCGATGACGAGATTAACAGGATCTGCCACTTTGAGAATGGATACGAGACATTCCCACCTGGACCCATGTACTGGAACACGTTGGACGATGGAAAGCGGATGGAATGCTTGGCCGTCGGGACCAAGGACGGCAAAGACCGTAGGGAGCGCGTGTGCACCATCACAAAAGCATTCCCACCTCAATCCGCCAACGGATCTGCCTTGAACTCCGAGAAAGTTGCCGAGAGCGGCTCCGCACCGGCTGGCACCGAAGTGCCTACTGAGCAACTCGCAGAGCTCTCGGTTTCTGGTGAGGGGAAGCAGAACGGTACAGCTTAGCCACCTCGGAAGACGGCGAGCGAGCCCATGCCTTTGAAATAGAAAACCCAGAACCAGGCGACCCGCCTCCTAGGTGGTCTAACGCGGCCGTTTATAGATAAATATAGAGCAAGTGTACATTAGCTACATGGTCAGAATTCGGCGTTTGGGAAGAGACGATTTTTGGGTAGTAGGGCCATGGAGCGAGAAGTGTTTAATCGGGCGTACACCCATATTATGCGCTATAGAATACCATACATCCTCGGAAATAACTAAAATTCGTCCGGGGCCACCTATCTAAGGCTAGACACCCCTTACCGCCTCGATCCGTTGCCTATTACTACTAATAAGATGCTAACCACTCCGCCCGACGCCTGTCTATGCCACGCGAAGCGGGTGTCTATTCTATTTTGATACATCTAGTACCGTTCAAAACCAAGATTCTAGCTAGGTCATAGCAATCAAACACCCTCTTATATAACCGACCCGCACGTAACATGACACGCAACGCTCCGCTAACCAACTACTATGCCTTGGGAGGCTCCTCGGGCAACCCTTTCCGCCTCCTCCACTCGCGGATCCCGCGCACGACCTCGTCCCAGGTGACGCCGTCGCGCACGAGCCACATGGTGACGCCGAGGGTCTCGGTGTCACGGTTGCGGCTCTCGTCGTCAAAGAACAGCATCTCAGCGTAGGGGACACCCGTCCTCCGGTGCAGGGCCTCGAAGTGCCGGATCTTGCTGCTCGGGTAGATCTCGAGCCCGGCGTCGAAGAACTCGACGGCCCTGCGCGGTTTGTTATTGGCATTGCCGTCTCTGTCTTTCCTGTTGCCGCTACCGCCACTACCGGCCCCGGCACCGGCACCGGCACCGGCGCTATCCGCATCGTCGGGGCGGCCGTTTATGATGACGCTCGACTGCGCCGGCACGTGCAGCAGCTTCAGCATCTCGCGGCCGAGGTCGGGCGCGTGCGTGCGGCTCGCGACGCCGAGGCGCGACCCCGCGCGCCGCAGGCCGTGCAGCACCGACGGCACGTCGCCGTAGAAGGCGAAGGTCTCGCCCGTGCGGTCGGCGCACGCGCTGTGGTCCGCGTTCGCGCGCAGGGGCCCGCTCACGTGCGTGTCCACCCAGAACGGCCACAGCGTGTAGTCGAGGTCGAAGACGACGAGGCGGGGCAGCGGCAGGCCGTCGGAGAGGATGCCGGGGAGGGCAGACGTCGTGAGGGCCGCCGTCGCCGAGGAGGTGGACGAGGTCGTGCCTTGCTTTGTGAGTTTTTTGGGCATCTTGGTAGTCGGCTGCGGGGCGGCGAGGAGGCAAGCGACGAGGACTGCTGTCGCGGCTAGTACCAGTACGCTGGAACGGAGACGGGGTTCGACGCTGACGAGAATGTTCGCTACGACGAGCATGGGATGTGGCATCCGGGATGGTAATCGCTTCCCACGGACCGATTCACCGATAAGCGGATGGAGGGGCAGTGGGAATTTGGAGGGGCTCGCAGCTCGGAGCTCGGGGCTCGGGCAGCTGGGTCCGTGCGCACAACGGGGAAAGGGGGTCGGGAAAAGATGCGGCGTGTCTTCCTAATGCTTCCCCAGGATCAGCTGAGTGGTGCGTGTGATGTGTGCTGTTTCTATTTTTGTCCTTCTCCAAAGCCACCCCTGTATCACACATATTCGGGACGGGGATTTCGTGAAAGCCATCCGGTAGAAAAGGGGCTCTCTGCGGGCATAAATTTGTGGCCGAGAAGGGAGGGTTACATGAGCATCGGAAATGCGATTCTGGAACTCTGGATCGCCTCCCCCTGGAATAACTCACTATGAGTTCCCGCCCCGTAGGACTGTTACGTCAACTTGCATTATTCCCAGGCTTGGCGTTGAAACCCTCCATCTTTTAAGCTCGCTGGCGGGAATCGATGCGAGCCTTGAGTGGCTATAGGGTCTCACTATTAAGTGCCGAGTCGCGTACGAGGACCGCCGCATGCGGGGGATATGCGGAAAGGTGGGGGCAGACTGACGATATGCTCCTCGGGGAGCTCTTCGTCTCTAACCAAATCTCGAGGGTTAATGATCCGCCGGGCTGCGCATGGCGTATGAGGTATGGGAAAGTTCGCGGACTCCTCCACCCGCCTGCCCGATCCTGGCTGTGCCGTTCTATATTTATGTCAGCTATGGCACGCAATCCCTGGCTGAGAATTACCTTGACTCGCTTTGTAATTCTCTCGGCATCGTGAATTTCTTAAATGACGACATCAGGGTCAAGTCTGATTTGCACAGTCGAAGATAGTAGAAAAAGTACGCAGCATGGCGAACGAAGCTCCCCCAAGGATCACGCTCAAGCGGATAGCGCATGCGTACTACAAGTATGTCGACTTAGATAAGGCGCTCCAATTCCTCAACGACTTCGGCTTCCAGGAGGAGAAGAGAGTGCCTGATGGCAAGATATACTTTCGGGGATACGGGACGGAGCCGTGGGTTGTCTGCGCGATCAAGGCCGAAAAGAACGAGTTTGGAGGCGTTGGTTTCGTCGTCGAGTCCGAAGAGGACCTCCAGCTCGCCTCCGAGACGCTTCCCAAGGCGACCAAGATCTACGAACTAGAAGACGCCCCCGGCAAGGGCAAGTGTGTGACGTTCTACGACCCCGCCGACGGTTACCCCTTCCACTTAGTCTACGGACAGGAGCCCTCCGGGATGCTAGATATCCCATTGCCGCATGGACCGATGAACTACGTGAGTTCTTCCGAAGAAAACCCCAGCAGGTTGCTGTTGAGGAGGCTCAAGGTAGCTGACAGCGTTTCTAGCCCACGGAAAAGAACAGACCCGTCAACAAATTCCAGCGCTTCCAGAAACGGCCGGCGCCCGTGCACAAGCTGGGCCACTTCGGCGTCTGCACGACGAACTTTGCCAAGGTGTTCAAGTTCTACAAGACGCGGTTCAACTTCATACCAAGCGACGTAGGCAACCGCCTCTCCCCTTGTCATTAGTTCCCCTTCCCGGACCGCAGCTCACCTCACCCCCCTTTCATATACAGGTCATACACGACGAGAACGGCGTCGACATTAGCGTGTTCTGGCGACTGGACCGGGGCAAGGAGGAGGTCGACCACCATTGCTTCTTCTTCTACCAGGGGCCCCAGTTCCACGTCCACCACTCCTCGTACGAGACGCACGACTTCGACACCCAGGTCCTCGGCCACGACTGGCTGCGGGAGAAGGGGTACAAGAACTGCTGGGGCGTCGGCAGGCACGTGCTGGGGAGTCAGATCTTCGATTACTGGTACGAAGTCCCCCCCGTATGCGGCATAATCACTGCACCACCCCTGACGGGGGAATCCCTTTGGTCCTTGAGTGTCTTTATGGCTAACAATATGTTTGTTTAGGTTCGATCCCGCGGGCTTCATCATGGAGCACTACGTGGACGGAGACTTGGTCGACGCGACGGAGCCCCCTCACCGGTCGAAATCCGGACCGGGCAGCCTCCACGTTTGGGGGCCCGATGTCCCGTCTGATTTCTTGCAGTAATGCGCAGGCAAATACGATGCGCCTGTACTGGAGTTGGCAAGCGTAATGCTTATGATTTTGTTCTGACTCTCTCGTATTCTTAGATGCCTATGTGCTGAGCAATGTACCTGACTGCTTCTCTACTATACTTGTTGCGTTTCCTAAAAGTTGCCCTTACCAACCCCAGTCGCTTACCTAACCGCTCGTCGGGTTTATTGAGGCGCTATTTAGGAATTATTTAAGCATTACTTCGAATATTTTACGAAAGTAATTAAATTAGTTTAAATAACGAGCTAGTACTATACGAGTTAATAAAACTATTAAAATATAAATAATATAGAGCGTAATTATTAAATAAAAGCTAATTTCGATAACTTAATATAAACCGGTAGTAAATAACTTATAAAATATATTTAATTATTTTTAACATATATTAAAAAGTGTATAAAACTCGATTTAAAGCGTTTTTAATATATATCGTTATAAAGTTCGAAATCCTTATTAAATAAATGTTAACTTTAATTAAATATAAATATTATTTCAGTTGTTTTACCGCTTTTTATTACGTAGTTTTTCTATAAAATTTATAAAATGCTTACGTTATAATAATAATCGCTGTTATTACTAAGTTGGCCGGGGGGGGGGGGGGGGGGGGGGGGGGGGGGGGGGGGGGGGGGGGGGGGGGGGGGGGGGGGGGGGGGGGG